>VDFB02268941.1:100459-383391 GCA_007258455.2 Sequoia sempervirens | reverse complement strand
GGTTTGAGGGAACTAATAGGTTCAAACGAACTAGAAAATGGTTCACTAGAACTTGGGTTTGAGTGAACCCATTCAATACAAGTTCACACCATCCCGCCAAAAAATACAATGAAAACCCCTTTTTGAAAGGGGGTTCACTAGAACCCCCTGGTTCAAGTGAACCCCCCTTTTCCCCCTTTCTTGCTCTATGGCACCAAAAAAATCAAAAAAAATTCCCTTCTTGCTCTAATAGGTTCAAGTGAACTAGAATCAGGTAGTCCTCAGAACGAGCTATCCAATGACTATAATTTTTAATATGTTTTGGTTTTATTATGTATTTTATATTTTTAGTTTGATTAAACATAAGTTTTTCACCAAAAATCAAGATCTATTCTGCACATGTGGAAAAATAGCAGATTATCAAAAAAAATTTGAAAAATATGAGTGCACCGGATATTGAAGTCCTTGATCTAGCAAAAAAAAAAAATTGAATTTCGATACATACAAAAAACTTACATGTTATACAATCCACCTATGTTTGAATTGCAATTGGTTTAACTTCATAAATTGTTTAAAGAAAAAATATTCAATAAAAAACTATCTAACTAATTGGAAGCACTATATATTAGAGTTACAAATCTAAATTTGAAAGAATTAGAATTTTATACATCATGGAAAAAAAGTTATGTGTTATACAATGAGCATCACTCCTTAAAAATGTTATTTTTTGAAAAAAACTAGTTTTTGAAGGAGATGGAAAAAGAAGTGCAATCTGATTCCAAAAAAATTGAAAAAAATATATTTAGAATCTATAGACAAAATTTCACAAATCACTAGTTTGCATCATCTTCAAATTCCTCACAGTTTAGCCACTATAGGTGCCTAAAAGTGAAGATTTAGTTAGAAAAAATTATTTCAATGTCCAATTTGGCCAAAAATTGTAAACCAGTATTGTGGGATCACCCTGTGACCTAGATTTAGTGATCCGGGACTCATTTTCCATGTTGGGTGAATGGGTCCCACCTTAGTTTTTGGGTCTTGAACTGATTTTCACACATTTCTAAGCACTTTTGGTTTTTGGTCTCATACACTATACTTGATGGGACTCATTCGCCACCTTGGGTGAATGAGTCCCATGACATTAGGTGAATGAGTCCCCTATGGCCCAAAATCAAATTTAATTCCAATTTCTAGTGGGATTTTATTCTCCTAGATCTAAAGTTGGCTTGTAGTGTTGTAATTTTGGATATTCTTGCATAATTAAGTATAAATACAAGGTTCTTTCACTCATATTCACACCTAGCATTCAAGAGATCATTAAGCATTCACAAGAGTATTCAAGAGAATTTAAGAGCATTTTAGAGCATTCTTCAAGTGTCAATCATCATGTCAAAGATTTCATCCATCATGTTTGTTATTGTGCTACCAATTGTGATGTAGGGTTTATGGTTCAAGCAAGTGTTTCAAGCAAGATCAACATCAACCAAGCAAGAGTCAAGAACCATATCCATTGTAGTCATCGCAAGCATATTTGCAACACCTTATTGCTAGGGTTTGGTGAGTTACAACATTTTCGTTCGTCCATTCATCATTCTCCATTCATATTTAATTTTGTTTCAAGGTTTAATTACCAACAAGGGGTTTGACCAAGGAAAATCCCTATCCACTAACCCAACAACATTTCCACTCTCCTTTGTGTGTGATTTACAAGTTTAGGTTGAATATTTCCTAAGGAGAAAGACTTGAGAAAATTTTCAAATCATTCAATGTTTTCAAAGTTTCCATCAAGCCTTGGAGAGCATTGGAGAAGACCTTTAGGTTGAAAATCAAAGATTCAGACTCAAAAATGAATCAGGAAGGACAAAGTAGACAAAGAAGACCAAGATCAACCTTTGAAGTTGTAGAAAATCCCAATTGGATTGATTCACCACTTCTGGTGAATGAGTCCCAATTCTAGTCACTTTTCAAGATTTGCAGATTTAGATAACCTTTTCAAAGATTTATGTTCCTACACAGTTTCCTAGAAATAGGACTGATTCACCCAACTTGGTGAATGAGTCCCAGTGAATAGTAAAAGAAACTTTTCGGGTGTTTTAGACCTCCACTCTGCCCTGTCCAAATTTCTAGGTGCACACATTTTGTTTTATAATTTTTTGTTTGTTTTCATTCACTTTTCTAAGCCATTTCTATGGGTCATTGCATTGAATTAGGGTTTTTTGTCAGATCTTGCATTTCATTGTCTTTTCCAAGTTTAGGCTTGGTGGTGAACCCCTCATTAGATCATATTCATCCCGCAGGATAACTCTATTACAAGATTTCTTTCTCTTTTGCATTGAGATCTTTAGGGTTTCCCTTGAATGAAATTAGAAGTGTGGGTATGCTCTATGTCCAAAACCATATGACAACATCCATCCCACATTTTCAAAATTTAACAACAATAGATTTAATAATCTCTATTGGCATTTAAAACCTCTTTGAACATCTATGTAAAACTGGATAATATGATTGACATAGTTTTTAAAAAAAAGATGATTAGCATAGTTGACAACATATAATTGGTTTGAATGCATATAAACCTCCATGCACAAGCATACATACAATTAATTTAAATGAATTTAAACCTCTATATTAAGCCATACTACATTCAACTAAAATAGATTTAAAACTATCTATGAACAGTCATAATATAATTCCCTAAAATTGATTAAAATCCTCTATGTACAACCATAATGAAATTGGCTAAAATAAATTTTAAAATCCCTATGTACAACCATATTAAAATTGGCCGAAAAGCCTATATATATAGCCATAATTAAATTGGATAAAATGTATTTAATAATTTGTGTACAATGCTATTTAAATTAGCTGAAAATGAATTTGAAATCTCTAGGATGTTCATGCATATAAAATTAGCTAAAATGATTATGCATAGTTAACATATAGTTGGTTTAAATGTATATGAACCTCTATGCACGGTCATATATAATATCAATATAAATGAGTTTCAACCTCTATAAAATGGATATAAAACTTCTAGTTCTATAATAAAATTGATTAAAATATATTTAAAAACCTCTATGTATAGTCATTAGATTTCATTAAAAATTGATTAAAACCATCTATGTGTAGCCATCATTAAATTGGATAAAATAATTTAATAATCTTTATGTACAGTTCTATTCAAATTCACTGAAAATGGATTTAAAATGTACATCTATATACAATTTGCTAAAATGACTCTTATTTATTGTTTAAAATATTGAATATATCTAAAAAAAATCAACTTATATCTACATATAATCAACCCATGATTGTTTGAAAACACCTAACCATATAGTATACACACATTGACAATGTTGTTTGTATATATATATATATATATATATATATATATATATATATATATATATATATATATATATATATATATATCTGTGTGTGTGAGAGACAAAGAAATATAGTCATGGATGGTATTGCTTGATAAAATCTCCAACATATACCCATAAAAATGGCTCGAAATAACTCTCTAACAAGCTCTATGACCTCTCTTTGTTTCTTTACTCTTCTAGGCACACCCTCATGGGCTCCATGGTTGACCGTTTCCTGCAATATTTCAATAGAGATTCAAAATAATCCCTTCTAATTAATTGAATGCATGAAAATAGTAAAAATTAGTTTGAGTTTCTAGCCTTTGGGTTGACCTTTCTTTCCACAACAAACCTACAACTTAGGGCTAAACCAAATTCCCATGTCCCATATTTTCTCACAGGTTTTCTAAATAAAAAAAATCTAATAATTTTAAATGTGTAACTAAGGGAAATTTCTAAGGTTTAGATTAGATCAATCAAATCAGTATAAAGGACAAAAACCCAAAGACCTATCGAGTACAAAGGAATTTAAACAATAAAAAGTTATACCTATAAATCAAGTTCTCCATGATTACCTCCATAGTACTTTCTTTCTTGTTGGATGATGCTTTGCCCTCAGATTCGTCATGCGAGCAATCTGCAAATATATGCCTATGTCCTACACCAAGGTTTGAAGGATTTGCATAAAATGGCTAAAGCCTATGCCTAAATGCCTATGATTGACAATGTCTATGCCTAAACAATGTGAAGACTTGATTAAATAAAAGAAAATAGTTATAATGAGAAGCCTAAGTGTGCAAGTGCAAGAGTGTACAAAGTGAATGTGTGTAATCGAAAAGTGAGAGGAAAATGGCATTTTATAGAAAATGTCATTTTGAATGGACGGGTGAGATTAATTCATGACTAAGACCTAAAATGAGAGGTTCAGATTAAATCTGAGAATCCCTAATTAAGGTTAGGGAAAATTCATTAATTGAACGGTCAAAATAATATCTCAGATAATTGGATCGATGGTGGAGAATAAATGAGATAAACTAATTAGAAAATAAGGATTTTCGAAAATCAAGAAGATAAAGACTGCCTAATTTGTGAGATTCAAAAAATCAAGAAGATAAGAGTTGGACTGAAGATCAGATTTGGAAAATCAAGAATCTACCCGATTACTTGATTTTTGGAAGATTAGTTATTATTTTGAATTAAATTAATTCAAAATAATGATTTTGTGAGATCATAAATAATTGATTTTTATATTATTTACCAAAATGGACTGACAGTTAAGAAAGTGATGACATTTTAAATAATTTCATTTATTTAAAATGAGAGGAATATTAATTTTGACAATTAAATAATTAAGGATAATTATTTAATTTAGCAGATAGGATTAATTAATTAAATAAATTAATCAATTCATTTAATTATGACAATTAGTGACATACTAAATAAATCAATAAAATTTATTTATTTAATGATCAGGAAGAAATATATGACGAAGGGTAATTAAATAAATTAAGAAATTTATTTAATTAAGGGAAGACTTAGACAATTAATGACGTATTTAATAAATAAATAAAATTTATTTATTTAATAATCATGAAGAATAAAAGGATATGAATTCATTAAATAATTATGAATTATTGAATCAATAGTCGAATGTGGACCAAGGACATAATTAATTGTCATAATTATGCTAGGACAAAAGTGGTAAAAATGAAGCTTGTAGGCCTAGGTCATTTTTAGGTGTGTACATTTTTCCCCTCTTTGTCATAATGTAGCATGTCGCATTGTGACAAAGAAAATAAGTCAAAAATATGCCCTAGTAAAGGTACGTAGTATCATTGCCCCCTTGGGAAATTTTTCAAATTTTGGGTCGGTGAGAGAAAAATTTGTAAAGGGTCCCGATAAATCAATTCGATGACCAGAAAAACAATGGCGCAGTTGGTTTCGAATTATGAAACATTTAAAGCAACAAACTAGGAAGTCAAAGGTGGTCAAATGAGCCTCCAGTAATAACTTTGTTTGAGAAATGTCATTTTGACTTTATAAATAGGTTGACAAAGGGGTAAAAGTCAATTCATTTCTACTATTTACTTTGCAAATTTTGAGAGCCTAAAGCGAAAAGGAGTGCAATGAGGATGGTTATTCCAGTGACAGAGCATCACGACGAGATCATATGGACATTCAGACGGCTAGAGGGCTCAGAGCCTGCGGTATGTACCCTTGTCTTGCTTTGTAATCTTTTTGTTTTGCATGTCAAATTTAAGTTTCTAGGGAAAACAACAACTGCACTATGACGCAACTACATTCGCGTAAGCCACAATCGTTCACGCGTTCAACGCATATGATGCGTCATGATGCGAATGACTAGCTAATCATAGGGTGGGTGAGGCGTTGTGACGCATTTGATAAAAACTATGATGAAATCACCTAACCAAATCACATATGAGTATTGAAATGCCACAAGTGTCATTTTGGGCCGCAATTGCACATTTTAGTAACGCATTCACCATCCTATGTTGCAATTTCCAAAATTCGTGACACAATTGCCATAATGCAACGCATATGGGCAACCGAGTGACACAACTATCATTTTACAACACATTTGAGGACTTTAGAGATGCATTCGAATATTTGCAACACAATTGAAATAACACGATGCAATTGAAATAACGCAACGCATTTGATGTTTTTCTTTTACTGAGACCAATTGTGGTACTTGTGAAACCATTAATGCTTTTGATGATGCTGATAGTTGTCTAGAAAGTACTGATATATTGTTCACCTTTTTGCAGAGGCACCTTGCCACTATCTATATGCGAGAGAGCAGACCGACCACATTTTAGTTTGCCGACCAGTTTAGCCCACGAGAGTAGCGCCGATTGATGCAACTAGGGTTTTTCTACATTGCCCATATGCCCACCATTCGGGCGAACAGGAGATTACTGACTGCGCTATGTGAGCATTGGCATTCAGAGACTTGCTCGTTCCACCTGCCGATAGGTGAGGCTACCATTACTCTGGAGGACGTCTTCCAGATTCTGTGAGTGCCGATCTGAGGGGAGTAGATCATCTACGATCCTTGTCATGGTGAGCAGACCTTTCGTTCATACTACCATGATCAGGGTGTAGGACTGGGCATCCAAGGTTATGAGATCAGATGGGAGTTCATGGCAGAGCACTATGGTCGCTTTGATGCATTCCTTGCGACTCTGATTAGGGGGATCCTGATTCCTGATCGTCGAGGACACATATTTCCTATTGGCTGGGGAGATGTCCTGGTTGGCATGAGATGAGATAGGACTGTTTATGCTTGGGGTCCTTGCTTACTAGGGACACTCTACCATCAGCTGCATGATATTGCCTATAGGAGAGGAGAGAGCATCTCATGTGGGACTACGTTGATGATGATATGGGCCTGGGAGCACATATCCATATTTCGTCCACTAATTGATAGACCACAGTTGGCCGATGGTATGCCCTATGCTTATTACTATGCCAGTGCCTTACAGCAAACCTAGATGGGTGAGACAGGTTGGTGGCAGCATCGAATTGACATGATGATGTCCTTTATCTAGAGGTCGTATCGAGACTGCGGATAGTGGGATGATGAGGTAGACCACTTAAGTCTGTGCAGGTAGTATAGATATTTGATTGGCAGGATGGTGCAAACTTCATTGATCATTGAGATGTATTTACCACAATGTGTCTTGAGGCAGTTCGAAGAGCAGCAGGGTGTACCTGTAGGGACAGCCAAGTACGCCCGGTCTTCCAAAGAGTATGCTTGGGGACCATCCATTCCAGTGGCCTTTGCAGAGTAGCAAATTGATGGGCTAGTAGCCCAGGCATGGGGATGGAGGGGAGGAGCAGCCGATCCCAGGATGACAGTCGATTATGACTTATGGTGGCAGACACACAAGCCAGTGCCATTGACGGATCTGGATGGGTCAGCATCGATGGATAGACGATCAGTGATTCCTCGTGCGCCACTGGCTAGCGAGGTGGTAGGGGGAGAGGCAGAGGCAGAGATGGAGGCAGGGGTGGAGATGGAGGCAGGGGTGGAGACAGAGGCAGAGATGGAGGCAGGGGTGGAGACAGAGGTAGAGGTGGGGATGATGGCGGAGACAACCAGAGGCGACGGCGAGATGGGCAGAGACATGTCTGAAGGGTGCGCCCACGTGTGGCGAGGGTAGCATTAGATGTTATCCCTGAGGTTGGCGAGGAGGGGGATAGAGAGGAGCAGCCCCAACATGAGGGAGAGGGTGAGGAGAGACAAGAGGAGGAGGTGGCAGAGGATGTGGCAGAGCTGGAGAGGTAGGAGGAGGGGGTGGAGGTGGGGGGATAGGAGGAGGAGGTGGATGTGGGGGGACATAAGGAGGAAGTGGATGTGGGGGGATATGAGGAGGAGGTGGCAGAGGATGTGGTGGAGGACGATGCCATGGGTGAGGCTGAGAGACTCCTTAGATGGCAGATGGTGGAGGGAGAGGAGGAGATACCCTCCAGTTCAATGTTGCCTAAGGATGCCATGACAGATCAGAGGGTGGTTGATTTATAGCAAAGATTAGATGAGAGCATGGCATAGGTCAGGGCACTACAGGCAGAGCTAGAGGTTGCTTGGGTAGAGCAAGATCAGGCAGTGATCTTCCAGTAGGACTCAGCTCAGTGGTGCACACAGTTCATAGCATTATGCATAGGGCTTATAGGTGATATGGCTCGTGAGTTGGCCAGAGTGAGCACGAGATTGGGGTAGTATCGGACATTATATGAGCAAGCAGTGCCACCTGAGCGACAGGATCCTACCCTGTCATGGTCACAGATGAGACAGGCAGTGGCCACAGATCAAGTAGTGCCAATGGTAGTAGGAGTCACACCAGTGTCGGAGGATCTACCTCGATAGGGCACACATCAGTGCATAGGTCACATCACTCATGTCGACACACCCCGAGTCACCATTCGGGTCACAGTCATGGGTCAACTGGTTTAGTGCAGAGGTTGGCACAGGTATAGCCACCAGTGATCGATCCATCTACTTCTCAGAGTCAGGCCGTAGTGACATCATAGGTATCTGTTGCCACAGAGATGATGCCTTCCTTTGCAATTCCACTAGTGGCACAGACAGAGGTTGTGACAGGTCCACCTATCGGTTCAGTCCCAGTTTCAGAGTTGCAGCCGCCACATTCTTCACCATGAGGGGATAATGAGAGTCTACCCTAGCGGTATTTTGTTATTATGACACACTATGTATAGATTATTGAGCCTACGAACTCCATTTTTGGGATATCCCCTGACTTTATCCTATGACATTGTACATTTTTGAGATGATACTATATGATGATGCAGTTTTGATGTGGCCTACATGTGTTATGTGATGCTCTTTGATTTAACGTACTATGATATGTATGATGTATGATGTTGATTTATGATGTAGCATGTATGTCCTATGATGCTTATTTATGATTTTGATGCCATGATGGTGCAATGCTTACTTATGTGAGATGACAATGATAATGATGTGCATAATGTATGTAGTAAATGGATGTCATGTTGTTGATTATGTTAATGCACTGTTTGTGATTATGTATATGATTTAATGATGTGGATGATGTATGTGTGGACCTAATGCCATGTTTATATGATCATGTATGCACTTATGTTTTTGGATGTCACAGGATATCATCATGAGATAGATGAGAGAAGACAATGAGATTGATGAGAGAAGATGACCAGACCAAAGAAGAGGAGATGACCAGACTGAAGAAAATGCATGTTAATTCCTAGACCAAATCCTTCAAAGCTTTACCATAGGATATTAGTATTTATTACTCTTAATCATCATTGGGCAAACTATTGTAATGGCCAAGAAACACCATGATATGACATAGATCAAGGGTGTGCAAGGTCGTACCATTACGTAAGACAAGTAGTCATAGACAAGGATGATCATGACGCATACTAGGAGCGTGATTGCCACAGTCTTTTTGTCATAATCAACCTCAAGCAGAAAAAGACAAGGACAAATCATGAGACATCGATGCTTCTCTAAATCCTGTTTCCAGGACATCCTTGAGAAACTAGCGGCATGATTGTCAAAATACAAAAATAGAGCCCTTACCATGATATGTCATTGTTTTTCTAAATCCCAAAATCAGGACCTCGCTGAGAAACTAGTAGTCATGCATGTCAATCGTCATGATACGTTGTTGCTTCTCTAAATCCTGCTTAGTGGGATCTCGCTGAAAAACTAATATCATGATAAAAACTAAAAGACAATCGTCAAGTGTTTGCCAAGTGCGTCTGGATATCCATTGTTCCGATGTCAAGATGTTAGGTTTAATGATGATGAGATGCCTGAGTGTTAAAGCTTTGATGCTGCTCAAACAACAAATGTCCAAATTTTCCAAATTCAGGAAGGACACATCCTGAATAATATGAATTCCAAGAGAATTGATCTCCAAATGCCATGTGACAGTGATGATGACGATGCCTAGGAAGGACACATCCTAAGGCATAAATGACACAGTTGGTTATTCAGAAGGACACATCTGAAAAATATTGATGTTGAGATGAGTGATCCTTAGATGTCGAATGATAGTGATGATTCCTAGGAAGGACACATCCTAAGGCATGATTGATAGAGGGTATCTTTTAGAATGACACATCTGAAGGTTAACCGAGATTCGACAGTTTGACGGGGTATGATGGTTTGAGTTGTTTTGACCAAGTTTGACCAAAGTTTGGCTGAGTTTGACCTGGGTTGACTATATGCCAATATTGTCATGATGATATGAGTGACGTGCTGATCAGATTGTCATGTTGAATAAATGAATGTTTTACTTTGTTTCAAGAGTTTTCCCATCTGGAAAATGATTTGTCGTGACCTAAAGACTTTTGACGTGTATGCTAGTGTAGTGCCATGAACCCTAATGGACTAACCTAGTGCGGCCTCGGGGGCTCATCAACAGATGGCCTTTCCTACGTCATACACTCAGAGACCTCGTAGTTCGACACGACCAATGACTTTGTCTAAAGGACAAAAGTTTGAATCATGATTTTATTCTGACAAACCTAAATGGACTGACCTAATGTCTTGGGGACTCAAATGTGAGTCTTACCTATGTAGCAAATGCACAGAGACAATGTAGTTTGGACAAATGACAAAGATTGATTGACATGACTTTGACAAGAGATGACAATGTGTTTGCGCTCTTCAAGCAATCTGATGTTTTGTTTGCGGTTTTCTTCAGGACATTTTATGATTTTTAGGTCTTTCTTCAGGACATTGTATGATGTTTTTGTCTTTTTTCAGGACTTTTTGCAATGTTTTTGTGTTTTTTCAAGACTTTTTGCGATGTTTTTATGTTTTTTCAGGACTTTTTACGATGTTTTTATCTTTTTTTAGGACTTTTTACGATGTTTTTTGTCTTTTTTTAGGACTTTTTACTAATTTCCAAGATGATGTGTGACATCCACTGCAGTTTCATGATAAAAAATTTTCCCCTAGTCAAGTCCAAGACTTAGCCATTTTTAAGGAACATGGACGGGATGCTGCTGATTTATTAGATGGACAGTCATCAGGACTTGATGTCAATCGTTTATCCACTATGACAGGTAGGGTAGGATGCAGTGGCAATTTCTGTAATAATGGTGGAAATACCTTTCATCCTAGGCCATGGCAGACAAAGTGACAGTAGATGGCAGAGCAATGATTGAGTACAAATGGCGCCTATTTGCCAGGTTTTCACCATGGTACTTGTCCAAAACGCTGGTTTGTCAGGTTTTCACTATTGAACGAATCATTTTTCTCTTTACTATTTTCTTGAATTTTTTATTATTTTATTTTTTTTGGTGTCACCAAGACGCTTGTTTGTTAGGTTTTCATCAAGGCAATAATTTTTTATCATTTTTTAATTTTTTTTGTATTTTGCAGTTTTTCAACTCAATCCTATGATGCTATGCATAGAACCTTCAAAGATGTAAACTGTTGATGGGCTCTGTCAGTTGTTCTCCATCTGGTGTGGCCAGTTGATAAGCTCCAGAACTGAAAGAAGATATGATAATGTAGGGACCCAACCAATTTGGTTCAAACTTTCTCGGCTTTTCTCTGTTAGCTTGGTTCTTGGGGTTCTACATGAGAACTAGGTCGCCAATGTCAAACTTTCTGACCATAACCTTTTTATTGTAGCTGCGATAAAGACGATTCTGATATGCTTGGAGATGGTTCAGTGAATTTTTCCTTCTTTCTTCCAGCATTTCTAGCTTGTGCAAGCGTGATTGTCGATACTCCTCTTCATTAGTTAGACCCTTCAGGGAGACTCGTAATGAAGGAATTTCAACCTCAATGGGTAAGATGGCCTTAGCGCCAAAGACTAGGGAAAATGGAGTGGCTCTTGTAGGCATACAAATTCTAGTTCGATAAGCCCACAGAGCAGGGTTGAGTTGTATGTGCTAGTCACGGCTAGCATTGTTGACAGTCTTTTTGAGGATTTTGACAATGGTTTTATTTGACGCCTTAGCTTGACTGTTTCCTTGTGGGTAGTATGGAGATGAAAAATGGTGTTCAATGTGAAATCACTCACATAACTCCCGAACGTCTTGGTTTTTAAACAGACGTCTGTTGTTAGTGATGATGGATTGTGGAAGGCCATATCGGCAAATGATGTAGTTAAGGATGAACTTGGATATTTGTTTGTTGGTAATATATGTCAATGGGATGGCTTCGATCCACTTCGTAAAATACTCAATGGCGGTGATAATGAATTTGTGGCCGTTGGACGAGGTTGGATGAATTTTACCCACGAGGTCAAGTCCCCATTGAGCGAAGGGCCAAGGAGAAGTGATTGGTCGAAGTTCCTGTGCTGGAGCATGGATCAAATCGCTGTGAATCTGACATTTGCGACAAGTCCTCACATATTCAATTCAATCCTTTTCAATTGTTGGCCAATAATACCCAAGTCTCGTTACTTTCTTAGCTAGAGTAGGACCACTCAAATGAGATCCGCATATACCGTCGTGCACTTCGCATAAGGTCGTACGCACTTCATTGGTGTCGAGACATCTAAGGAGGGTCTCGTCAAAACTACGGTGGTAAAGGGTGTCATTGACGATGGCATACTTTACAGATTTTTGGATGAAGGACTTATTTTGGTTATTGGACAGGTTCAGTGTAAGGGTTTGAGATTTTAGGTAGTCATAAATATCTTGATACCATGGAGAGTTGGGACCAACAAGTTCGCAAACTATTTCTGATTCTGGGATATCATATGCCAGCATTAAAATTTGTTCTACTAAGAACTCAAATTGTGACACATTTTGAGGGATGTCCAAGAGAGAACCAATAGTAGCCATTGCATCAGCTGCCTTATTCTGTGTCCTAGGGATTTGTTCAAAAGAAATCAATTGGAAGTATGTCAGGAAACTATCCACCGTCCTCTTATAGGGAAGAAAATTGTCATCCTTTGTTTCATAGTCATCATTCACTTGGTTGATAACGAGTTGGGAATCCCTGAATACAAGCAATGTCTGAATTTTCCATTTAATTGCTATTTTGAGACCTATGACTAGCGCTTCATATTCGGCAATGTTATTTGTACAAGGGAAAGCGATCTAGAATTCCTTAGGAATTGAATCCCCCTGTGGTGTGATAAACAAGATTCCAGTGCCTGAGCCATGACCAGTATGAGACCCATCAAAATATAGCTTCCATGGTATCACCGGTTCCGTATGAAAAATGAACTCACCGGGAAAATCAATTACTAGTGGATGAGTGACTTGAATTGGTGCATCCACCAGTTGATCTGCTATTACCTATTCTTTTATTGCCTTACGCTCGACATATTGTATGTCATACTTGCTTAGTATCATGACCCATTTTGCCAACTGACCTGTTAATGCCACCTGACTTAAGAGATATTTCAGTGGATCAATCTTGGCAACTAGTTGTGTCTGGTGATTAAGCATATAGTGTCTTAGTTTTTGGGATGTAAAGACAATAGCAAGGCATGCACGTTCAATGTTTGTGTAGTTCAACTCATACCCTATCAGTGTGCGGCTGATGTAATAGATGGCTCTTTCTTTTCCTTCATAATCATTTTGTGCCAGTAATGCCCCCAGTGCTGAACTAGTAGTCGAGATGTATAGGATCAATGGCTTTCCATGAATTGGAGGCATGAGGACTGGTGTTGACAGTAGGTAATCTTTGATTTTCTGAAAGGCTTCTTGACATTTATCTGTCCATACAAAGGGGATACCCTTGTGCAACAGATATTGGAATGGTGACACTTATCTACCTATTGGGCTATGAAACATCGAATAGATTGTACTATGCCTTGTAGAGTTCTGAGTTCGCTGATTCCTCTAGGCGGAGGCATGTCTATGATGGATTTGACCTTTGCTGGATCAACCTCTATGCCTCTTCGGGAAACTATGTATCCCAAGAGTTTTCCTAATGTGACCACGAAAACACACTTTTTAGGATTTAGTTGGACTTTGTACTCTTCAAGTCTCTTGAAAATTGTGTCAAGCACCTTCAGATGATCTTTCCTGGTTACTGATTTGACCAATAGGTCATCTACATAATCTTCCATTATTTTGTGCATCATGTCATGGAAGATTGTGGTCATAGCCCTTTGGTATGTGGCACTTGCATTTTTGAGACCGAATGGCATGACATTCCAACAATATGTACCCCATGGGCAAGTAAATGCCATTTTGTGCTGGTCTTCAGGAGCAATGTGAATCTAATTATAGCCGGAGAAACCATCCATGAGGGATATCATCTCATATCCTACGGTGAGGTCAACTATGATGTCAATATTTGGCAAAGGAAAGTCATCCTTTGGGCATGCTTTATTTAGGTCTCGAAAGTCTGTACATATGCGAATCAACCCATTTGGCTTTGTTATAGACACCAGGTTAGAAATCCATTCAGCGTAGTCAATAGACCATATGAATCTGGCATCTAGTAATTTCTTTAACTCGGCCTTGACCAATAGAGCAACTTGAGGGTGCATTTTGCGCAACTTTTGCTTGACTGGTTTAGCATTAGGTAATAGTGGCAGATGGTGCAGAACCAGTTCTGGGTCCAATCCTGGCATGTCAGCATAGGACCATGCGAAGTTGATTTTTTGTTCTGCAAAGAATTTATGAAATTCTGATCTCTCGTCTTCAATTAATGATGTAGCAAAGAGGACCATTTTTGGATCTTCTACAATTGATATGTTATCCTCTATTGTGTGTTCAATAAGCATAGCCGATTTCTCCTATTGCACAGGGAGAAAGTCCAGTCCTCCATCTTTGGGTGCCTCAGAGAGGTTTTCACCCATAGATACGTCCTTTATTTTTACTATTTTATCGTCAAAAGGTGCCTTTTCGGTTTTCACCTAGAGACGTTTCACTTTTTATTTTATTTTTACTTTTACTTTTGTGACTGGAGGATGGAGCAGTCTTGCCGAAGTATGTCGTGCAGTCTAAATCAATGGTGAATCCTGATTTGTGGTCCCCATTGGGTATGCCTTCTTGTAATCCCATAAATTCAGCAATTGCCTCATCATTCTAAAATGTGTCCAAGGCTGGCGGTCCTCATTGGTCCCAATCAACTAGCTCAGGGTAAACTAAGGAAATGCCATCGTCAATGTTGGTGAATTGAGGTGAGGATGCAGACAGCATGTAGACGGATTCACTGATGTTGTAGATGAGATTATCATCATCCAACTCGACATCAGACTCTATCCAATATTCTTCTTCACTAGTGTCATATTCATTGTCAAAATAAGGGGTGAAGGTTTTAGAGCCATGGTTGTCAATGTCGTCTGATACTTCAGATGGATTGGATTGAAGGGGTTCAGATGATGGGTGTTGTACATCATGGGAAGTGGTAATGGGACTTTGACTATTTGGTGCCTGTTCAAATTTCAATGTTTGCCAAAACTGTTGTTCAGAGGTCAGTTCCCCTGGTTCGACAAACAAATCATCAAGACAACAGTCACTTAGGGATCGTTCTGAGCCAAATTCCCACTCTTGGGAGTCAGTTTCGGTGAGGGTTTCCTTAGTGGTCTCGACACTTTTTGAAGCATGTACTCGCTCACTCAAAAGTACAATGATACATCGATCGTCATTGTCAGGTGATCCAAACCCTAATCCAAGATACTTTGGAATTTGAAAAGTTTCTATGGGTTCCCTTCAGCCAGTTTTATTTCTTCCTAGGCCACTAGTACCATGGTAGCCTTTAGCCTTCATTATGTCATAACCCTTGCCATACTTTTGAACTAGTAATGGGGGTAGTGCGACAGTATCCTTATAGATCCATCCTGTAATGTCAGCAAGGTCTTCATTACTCATGTCTCCCCACTTGATAAAAACTATTTTCGGTGGAACTTTAAAAGTTTCCCTAGGTTCCATTCTGAAACATGGCCGACCATACATTTTTGGAGACTTGGGTATTGTTGTTATGTTGTATGCTATATTTAGTTTGAACTCTCTATAGCCGAGGTCCTGGATTTTGACAATGGATTCAGTCTTAGGGTTTGACAGAGGCTGTGGCATGGTGGAAGACGTGGATGGAGTGGATGCAAAAAATGATGTGAGTGTGGATGGATCAATGTATTTGGATGACAAGGAGCCTGGTGCTTCCCAATTAATAGGCACTCAGTTTTCAGAAATACCCCTTAGGTTGGTACAATATTGGAAGGGGTCGGGGTCTCCATATATGGTTATTTCTATGCCGTCGAATGGAAACTTTAGGCATTGGTGATATGTGGACGGAACAGCTTTTAAGGCATGAATCCATGGACGGCCTAGCAAGATGTTATATGGTAGTTCCAAATCTAGGACCTGGTAGGTTGTGTCCACAATGACTGGTCCCACTCTGATAGGGAGAGAGATAACCCACGTGAAGAGCGTTCCTCGTCATTGTATGCTTTGATTACTATACTCTTTGTTGGGTCTACACATGCATCAGAGAACACTAGAGCCTTAACCAGTTTGAGGGAGCATATGTTCAATCTTTCTCCGACATCTACTAAAACCTGTCTAACTTTGTGCTTGTGGACAAAAGTTTCTATGTGCAATGCATCATTATGGTTGGTTTTAGGTGATGAGTAATCTTGATCCGAGAAGGTGACGTGGTGAGGCATAGTGAGATATCCCACCATGGATTCAAATTGATTGACATCGATGTCCTTGGGGACCAACGACTCGAGCAAGGTTTTATCTAGGATATCTTTGTGTGTGGGAGATATACGAAGCAACTCAAGTATAGAGATTTGTTCGGGAGTCTTTCCTAGCTGGTCGATGAGGTTGAATTGACTTTTGGGTTTCCATTGCTTTGTGGTCGAGACAAGTTCTGGCTATTTAGCAGATGGGCTAGGTGTGGTTATTTTGGGTTGTCTAGCGGGAGGTGGACCAACTATGGTAACCTTTCCACTGCGAGTAGTAGCGTTACATTGGGGTGCTCTCCTAACCGTAATGGTATTGATGTATTCATTGTCAGTTCAAACATTGTTTATAATAGGTCCACTAGAATAGTTGTACTTGACTCGGGTGAAGTTAGCTTGATTATTGTGCATCTATGGACTTGATGTGGAAGCCTTATGAGAACCATGGTCCTGCAGTGGATTCTTATAGATAGTATGATCTGAATTGGAGACAAATTGAGATCCACCTACTTCAATGATGCGACTTTCAATAAGATCTTGTATTAGGTTTTTCAATTGTCAATAATTAAAGGTTGTATGTCCTTTTGCTCGATGGTATTCACAAAATGCATTGTCATTCCACCATGTTGGTTTGAAAAGTCTTGGGTCATACGGTTTTGGTTCTTGGAGTGTAATGACCCCATTCTGGAGACATTTCTTAAGGACTTCTTCAATGGGTTCACCTAAAAAAGTGTATGTGCAACCTTTAGGAAATTGTCTCGTCTGACGATACTGTCCTTGATTATTTTGACCGATTTGATTGTTTGAAGGGACATTAGTTGGGGGTGTCGATGTCGTTGTTGGTTTGTTTTGTTGTTGAACCCCTTTTAGGGCCAGTATAGGACCCACAATGTTTGCAGTCTTGGCGTCAACAACACTATCATTTGTAACATGTTTATTTTTTATCCAGTATTTATTCTTGTCGGTGGTTGGATTGACATTTGTGTTTTTGGAACCATATCGTAATTCTCCCTTTGTGATAAGGGCTTTCTCAATCTGGACCCCTTTTTCGACTAAATCTGTGAAGTTTGTGCAACAATGTATTTGCAATGCATATTTTAGAGGCCCTAGAAGTGTTTGGACAAACATGTCAACTTTCTCCCTTTCGGGGATGTCAATGTGACATCGACTAGCAAGGCTTCACCATTTTTGAAAAAAATGGGATAAATTTTTCTCCAGCATCCTCTTGCGTGAGAGTGCACAAGCTAGTGATGGAGGTGTCCATGTCGATGTTATACGCGTAGTTTTTTATGAATTTTCGTTTAAGTTCATCCCATGTCTAGATATCCTTTTGTGTGGAAAACCATTCAAGGGCAGGACCGGATGTTTGTTCATAGGTGATGTCCATACAATTGGTTGCAAATTTACGAACATGTTCAATGGGGTTTGTCTTGCCTCTATATTTTGTGAAATTGGGTGACACATATCCCGAACGAAATGGAGACATGTATAAGCTCATGTCGAATGGGTATACATTTAGGTCATATGATATTTCCGATTTCTGGCCTGAAATGTATATGTTTTGAATAGTTTTTTCTACCCCCATCAGTCTTGTATCGAGGGCATCCATAATAGGATCATTTGTGTTTATGTACATTGTATTGCTTGGTACACCATAGGTTACCATTTTTTGTGTGTGAATATTGGTGTATTGTGGCGATATGGATTGTTGTGATATGTATGATGTGTGCAGATTGACGTGTTGTTGATATTGAAAGTTATGATTGGGTGTGTGTTGGTGAGTATGAACTTTAGATGAGTAGGTTGGGATGTGTCCCCCAGCCATGTGTGTCGGTATTTGGGGAATGTGATGACCATGAATGTTATGATGTGTTAATGATGCCATAGGTTGCATTACTTGGCCACCTTGTTCGAATTGTGAGGTTTGCACAAGGGAAATGTTTGTATTTGTACCTTGGCAGGCAATGACATGTGACTATGCTGTCGTGTTAATGTTTGGTTGTTGTCCTTGGATAAAAATGTGTCCCTTGCCCCCTCCCAAAGGATTTTGTGAAATACCACTGAGCGGATATGTCGAAGGTGTACTCATGGTAGTAGATGTAGCTATCAAGGGGGGTTGTTGTGACTTGATGATGCCCCCATGGCATTTATCGTAGTGGTAAAGAGAGGATTAGAGTAACTAGCCCACATTGCTGAGGAGCCAAGAGTGGTTCCAGCTGATTGGGATAGTGTCATGGATGTTGTGGGCATTGTGGATAATTGTGATCCTCCAATAGATGTAGTATTTATTGTGTTGGAGGTAGCATGCACTGTCATTGTGGTGTCAAAGAAGGTATTGCTCGTAGTGTTTGGAGGTTGACCACTATGTGACATGTTATGCACGTTGTTGTCATTAGGGTTTGGAGGTGTTGATTGTATCGTGGTAATGTCGAATCCTTGGGGTAATTTGGCTCCTTGACTCAAGAGTATGACCAAGTATCTGTCTCTGTCGTAAAGGACCATTGTTTCAACAAATTAAGAGGCCTTTGGGTCTTGTGCTACTACCTCTAAGTTTTCCTCGAGTATTTGACCATACTCATCTTTATGCAAGAATGGTTCAAATGAACTGTTTTATGAGGGTGGTGTTGTTGTTAGAGGTTGATTGTTTGTATTGCCAAATGGATCGTCAAAGGTCCAGTTTGGGTCATATGTTGGATTGTTGATAGTGGAAGTGGGGTCTTGCTGAAAGTTTGCCATTTGTCTTTGTTGTTTTTGAAGTCTAGTTTCCACCATAAATGAGATTGCTCAAATGAAAAGGAATGACAACTAAATGTAGTGATGACGCTATGCAAGGTCTAAATTCCAAATGATGACTAGGATGACTAATGTTTTTGGATTTTTGTGAATAGGATATGCAATGTGAAGACTTAAAATGCAATTTTAGACAAGGGTACCTAAGCACTTCTAAGCTCAAACTTTGTTATCGATTTTGGTTACTAGAGGACTTTATTGAAAATGACAAGATGACAAGGTCAAAATGACTCGTGAATTTTCCTAACTAGACTTTTGAGTTGGAAAATCCCACAAAAGAGGACAATGACCGAAAAAGGGGTTTGATAACTTAGTCCAAAAGAGCCTAGTTTTGAAAGCAATGATGTTGCAAATTGTGCTAAGATTTACCTAATCCTAAGGATGCAAAATGTGAACCTAGGGACAACCTAATGCCGAATGTATGCAACTAAGAAAATAATAATGAAGGATGAAACCTATGGTGATGAATGCAAACTAATGGTTGAAACTTTGAGCAATTTCAAACTTGGTTTCTGACAGAATCTTCTTGGAAACAGTGTTTGACAAATGATTGACAAGATGAAGACTTTGGATTTGACTTTGTGTGAAGTTTTAAATTGTGACAGGAAAATGCATCATTTGAGGTTTCAATTACATCTCAGTTTTGCAAATGCGGCTCAGGTTAGCATATGCGACTCAATTACAGTCAGTTGCATCTCTGTTTTGTGAATGCGGCTCAGGTTGAGCAAATACAACTCAGAATTAGACAAATGCGACTCGGTTTAGTAGATGTGACTCAATGACAGTCAGTTGCATCACGACGCATGCATATGCGGTATTTGAAAGGTTGAATGCGATTTAATAGAGTGATTGCGATTCATAAAGTTAAATGCAGTTTGACAAATGCGAAACAGTTTGTAAAAAAAGTTTTTGTCTTGTCGTTTTTGATGGAAAATTTGATCTGTTTGATATTGAGCTTTTTGTTTGGAGCTATAAATGTGATGAGTCCAAAAAGCACTTGACAAGCACAGTGTTTTAAAAGTAATCAAACACACATCAGATAAGCACAATCCTAGGTTAGGCCATGACAGTATTCACTAGATTCCACACGGGTTTCCCCAACCGCATATCTATAGCGTGTGAATTCAGAAGCTTGGCTACACGGGCTCCCCCTTACAGTGCACTTTCTTCTTAGGCCAACCAAGCTTCCAACCCCCATGAAACTCCCATGGCAATTTGATCACCTCTACTACAAACTGCGAAAGTGTGGATGCCTTCACACCAACCGGTGCTGCACTAGCAAATAGAAGGTTTTTGGCTTACTACACAAAAAAATTTAGTTCGGGACCCCCGTTTGAGTGGCCATACATGGGGCAAGAGATTAATCACCATTAAGGTGGCACTCCAGCCTGAAGAGGTTAAGCTCAACAGGGTTTAAGGTAGTACAACTCTGTCTGTATGACACATCCATACTCGCAATCTTAGGTTTTCCCTTAAGATTTACATTTATATACCGATCATGGGTAGCTTGGCTTTAGCTCCATTTCCGGTTTGAGTCATGTTGGGGTGATGAAATCCCCAGGTAGGCCCAATTTCTAGAGTTGGTAACCATTTCTCTTACACCCAGGATTGCCCGAAAGTGCAAGGGGAGAGGATACTCCGATATACCAAATCGTCAGGTAAGAACAGATAAAAACAAGTCTGGGTTTTTGATCACCAAGTTTTCAAAAGGTGAGAGCATATTCCCCTATCTTTTTACAAACACATTCAAACATAGAAAACAGAGGTTCATTTTAATTACACCAAAAATAAAATGTAAGTTACACTACTAAAAATGCAAGCACACTATTTTAATGTTTGGCCTTTGACAATCGAACCTACAAGACAATCCATTAGTAGTTGTAGTGTTTATGTTCAACCCATGAAAAGTAACCACCAACAAGCTGCAAACCTTTATTAGTAACAAAAAACCTTATGCTAGGTAGCATGCAGGAAATAACCAGGTTAAAAAGAAACACAGAAAACTACCAAAGAGAGAAAAAAATTGAATGTAATCTAACAAAAAATCTTACCAATCAAGTGCGTCATGACAGATTGATTGTGTCGCTCTATGTATCAGATGCATCTTGATATTTCAAATGCGGCTTTTCCTATGTCGATTGTGTCACGACAAAGCGATTGCGGCTTTTCTGTTGGCGAATGCATCACTACGCATCAGATGCGTCACGATTTTTTTAAAAAGGTGGTTGCATCGCTCCGTACCTGTATCTAAAAAATAGCAAAAAACACAAAAACCATATGGAAATAACAAGAAAAATGGAGTCGGGTTCACCAATGTAACTGAGGGCAATTTCTAAGGTTTAGATTAGATCAATCAAATCAATATAAAAGACAAAAACCCAAAGACCTATTGAGTACAAAGGAATTTAAACAATAAACATTTATACCTGTAATTTGAGTTCTCCATGATTACCTACATAGTACCTTCTTACTTGCTGGATGATGCTTTGCCCTCAGATTCATCATGCGAGCAATCTGCAAATATATGCCTATGTCCTACACCAAGGTTTGAAGGATTTGCATAAAATGTCTAAAGCCTATGCCTACATGCCTATGATTGACAATGTCTATGCCTAAACAATGCTAAGACTTGATTAAATAAAAGACAATAATTATAATGAGAAGCCTAAGTGTGCAAGTGCAAGAGTGTACAAAGTGAATGTGTGTAATCGAAAAGTGAGAGGAAAATGGCATTTTATAGAAAATGTCATTTTTAATGGATGGGTGAGATTAATTCATGACTAAGACCTAAAATGAGAGGTCCAGATTAAATCTAAGAATCCCTAATCAGGGTTAGGGAAAATTCATTAATTGAACGGTCAAGATAATATCTTAGATAATTGGATCGACGGTGGAGAATAAATGAGATAAACTAATTAGAATATAAGGATTTTCGAAAATCAAGAAGATAAAGACTGCCTAATTTGTGAGATTCGAAAAATCAAGAAGATAAGAGTTGGACTAAAGATCAGATTTGGAAAATCAAGAATCTGCCCAATTACTTGATTTTTGGAAGATTAGTTATTATTTTGAATTAAATTAATTCAAAACAATGATTTTGTGAGATCATAAATAATCGAGTTTTAGATTATTTACCAAAATGGACTGACAGTTAAGAAAGTGATGACATTTTAAATAATTTCATTTATTTAAAATGAGAGGAATATTAATTTTGACAGTTAAATAATTAAGGATAATTATTTAATTTAGCAAATATGATTAATTAATTAAATAAATTAATCAATTCATTTAATTATGACAATTGGTGACATACTAAATAAATAAATAAAATTTATTTATTTAATAATCAGGAAGAAATATATGACGAAGGGTAATTAAATAAATTAAGAAATTTATTTAACTAAGGGAAGACTTAAACAATTAATGACGTATTTAATAAATAAATAAAATTTATTTATTTAATAATCATGAAGAATAAAAGGATATGAATTAATTAAATAATTATGAATTATTTAATCAATTGTCGAATGTGGACCAAGGACATAATTAAGTGTCATAATTATGCTAGGACGAAAGTGGTAAAAATGAAGCTTGCAGGCCTAGGTCATTTTTAGGTGTGTACAAAATGAAATATATGTTTTTCATAGTAGCTCATCAAATAGTAAAGCTAGAAACTATGGTTTTTAATTCTCTTAATATACTAAAAAACAAATACAATAATTGAAACAATAAAATAACATAATTTACTAACATAAATAATTGAATGTAACAACCTTTCAAGATATAGAAATCATACAAACACTCAAAAGCAACCATGACTTCCTACCCAATGTTTTTGAAAACACTCATAAGTATATTTTTGCTATACTTGAATACATTACCATATTATCAAATTATAAATTCGTACAAGTGTGTGTGTTCTCAGAAGGTATGTATAACTTCCCCATTTTCACAATCTAGCTATGTCTCCTAGACTATGCTCTCCCTCTATATGCAAGTGTGAAATAATTAACCTACATCCACCTCATGCTAATAGACAATAGTTAGTATACATCAACAATAGGTTCTTATAATCACAAACTAGTAATAATAAGTAAAATATTAGCCACATAAGATTTATGATAATTACCAATAACCTCCTACTATTCATCAATTTTTTAAAAATTATAAGAATGCTAAAACATTATAATCAATCATATATTAGTTCAAACATTTAATAATTTACATGAATATTTTTAATAATATTCATGAATAATAAACTATCATAATAACATACTGATCATAATATCATCACATTTAATACACCTTGTTTAACTGTAAAATACTCAAACATTTTATGATTTATTAAATATTAAAAATATGCCCTCTAAGAGTAAGCGAGAATGGGATGTGACACATTGCATGTTTCCTATTTACCTAGAAATTTTATTGTCACTATCCCCTACACTTTCCACAACTCAAAATAGGTGACACCCTCAACACTAGACCATTTTACCTGAGTAGCACCCCTTGTTGCATCCCAAGTTCACATTCATCACCTCTAGCTCATCAAAACCCTTTCATTGTGCAATGTTATTGCATAACACCCTATCAAAAAGAACTCCCATTGAGTCTTAGTCTAGTGTGTAACTTCCAATCCTAGTGGCAACTTTTGTTTGTTGACTCATTTCTTGTGCTTAACACTTAACTCAATAAATCATCAACTCCCCATCCTATTCAATCATTCAAACTTCTAGAGTTTTCCAATGCCCTACCCTAAAGGCATGTATTCACTATCCAACTCCTTGACTTTTCCACTCTAATTCTATCCACATAACCTAATCATCTATCAAGTCCCATTGAATCAAAAACTAGTTGGTATCCAATCACCTCAAATAAGTCTCTTGAATCCATTTCCATGTTGACCGCATCGTTGATATGTAAGTTATTATAATTACACTAACTCAACATACTCTAGTGGCCCAACTACATATTTATTTTCATTTTCATAGTTCTCCTAGCCTTGTCATGATCTCCTACTCTATGGTCTGACCATGTGGTTCAAATCCTTTTACTACTTGGAGCAATGCTCCTATTATTGAGTCTTATTCCATGAAGTTTTGGCCACATTAAAGCACCAAGCCCCATAACTCATTACTCCATAATTTATAGCAAAGTCCTCCTGATGCTTGCTTACTCTTTGAATGTTGTTAAGTTACGACACCATTTTCTTAGCTTCCATGGTCCAACCATGTTTCATCATTAAGTCTCCTTTTTGGCCTCATTCCAAAACTCCAATTCCTCCATTTGATATATTTTACTAACTCCCTAATCCTTTCCACTTATTCCCTAAGATAGTCCTTCAATTCCCTAATAAGAATACCGTTCTAGCATGGATTGATTCTCTTATATCCTATTTTGTTCATTTGTTACCTAGTGTGATCGCTTCTCCTTTGTGTTGCGCCTTATTTCACAACTAGATGGGACTCTATGATGTTGTTTTTCCAAACACTCTAATTTGGCTCAACATTGTACTGCCATTGTTCAAGCACTACCACATTTTCCTCCCTTAGTTCCACCTGAACTTCTCAATCCCTCTTTGTAATAGTTAAGATAGATAGATTCCTCAAGTCACCCATATCCCTCTTTTATCTACCATCAATCCCACATACACTACTTAGCAGATCTGTAATCCTTTGCATTCCCAATGCCATACTTTACATTCTCAATGTTGTCATATTAATTTGGTGTCCAAGACTAACTTTCCTAACCTCATCTTACTCAAATGGAATTTCTTAATTGTTCATGAGTACCTCACTAAGTTCCCTCAACTTTGTCTCATTTGGTCCTTCAAAATACCATTGGCATCTTAAAACCTAGTTCTAATTTTGTAAGGAAAGCTAGATGCGGAAAACAACTCTCCTAATGTCAATACCTCAGGGAAGAATGCAGATATACTTTTAAATTTTACAATTACAGTTCAGTTAAGATACACTACGAAGTAAATAATAGAAAAAGAGTATATGACAATCACACATGAACACCAAATATACGTGGGAAAACCCTTATAGGAGAAAAACCCACCACACCAAGAGAAATCACTTTGTATTACAGTAATGGAGATTACATACAAATGTCAGACTTATCTTTTTGGTGTCTATTTACAACAACATTCACTATGAACAATCTTGTACAAGAACCTTCAAGTTACAACATTACAAAATAGAATACATCTACTTATCATACAACCACCCAGCAATCTGTCGATGCAATCGACCTTTGAACCAACCGATCAAATTTTGCAATCATTGAGTATAACCATTTCGATCTCTATCTGTCAAGCTTCCTCACAGAACCATCACAATGAACAAACTTCCAACTGTTCAAATTCGACTTCTCCTATTGGTCCACGAGACTCCACATAGGATAGTCAAATGATCAATAGAGTCCACATTGTATCGGCATGTCAGTGAGACACAAGAAGTGTTTCCCCCATGCCCTAAAACCTTCATATCGATGTTGCCAAGAGATCTCGTTATCACCAAGATGTTTCAACAAGTTCAAAATACTATCGCTCAGCTTTCACCCTATCGCTAAGACATATCGCTTTCGCTAAGACGTCATATCGAAGCTCCACAAGTCACATAGACGCGAGTTTTCCATTCGACAAGACTTAACATTATCACCAAGAGGTTTCTTCGAGATCCCTTATGTCACCCCTAAGCCATCAATAGTCGCTACTGACTATACCACTTTCACTAGGATGTTACTTCGAAACCTCCAGTCATACTGAGTGCCAAAGAATAGTCAGTAAGACCTATGTCTTTCGCCGAGAGGTCTTATCGAAGTTCTCCAAGCTACCCCGAGTCCACCGTTCACCAAGAGTTATACTGAAGATCCCTTATCCTCGGTTAGACTTACATCCTTCACCAGGACTTCTTCTCGAGACCATTTGGGTTACCCCGATAGCCGTAGGCTATTGGCAAGACATCGTCTAGTCACTAAGAACTCTCTCCGAGATCCTTTGTGTTCCTCCGATGACCAACACTTGAGCCTCCGTTGGTGAGACATTTGCACATCACTGAGAGCTCATAGCGAACACCCAAGACTCTCCTTGATATCTGATAGAATGGTCTGTTGGCCAGAGATCTCTATGAGTGGTGAGAGGTCACAATGAATAGAATGTCACAGCGATAGGCTCCAAGGTAAATGATGTTCGACAAGACTTGTGCAAGGTCACAACAACCTGAACAATACAACAAAATTAAAGTTGCTAGTCGGCAAGACATAAGAGCTGTCATACTGACTTGGATCCAATAGAGGTTACAACTTGTGATGATTGAGGCATATATTTCTAACAATCTCCCACTTGACGAAGATCACACAGGAACCTCCAGAGCACAACAAAACTTATTGAAAATCATGGGCACTAAGACCGATTGAACTGGCACACCACCTGAACTTGTCTTTGCTCACTGGCTTCATTAATGAATCTGTAACATTTTCCAAAGTATCAACCTTTTCCAAACTGACCTTTCCATCCTCCACCATATCTCGTACAAAGTGGTGTTGTACGTCAATATGTTTCGTCCTGGCATGGAAAGTAGGGTTCTTTGCTAGACAAATTGCACTTTGACTATCATAGAAAATAGTTATTTCCCCTACATCAAAACCAATGTTAGAACAAAAACATTTCAAACAAACTGCTTCTTTACATTCATGAGTAGCTACCATGTATTTAGCCTCCATAGTGGACAAAGCGACTACAGTTTGTCGCTTGCTCATCCAACTCACTACACCATCATTCATCATGAAAATGTATCGACTGGTGGACCTCCTACTGTCAATGCCCCTACCCAATCAGAATCCACATAGCGCAAAATACTGAGAGTCCTCTATGATTCAACCAAGTTCCCATGGTAGCACAAAGCAAAATATGAAGTGCCCTTCAAATATTTGAAAAATCTTTTCACAGCATCCCAATGTGTTCTTCCTGGATTAGCCATAAATCGACTAAGTACTCCCACTGCTTGGGCAATGTCTGGCCTTGTGCAGACCATTGCATACATGAGACTACCAACCACACTAGCATAGGGTACACTAGTCATGTCCTCCATCTCAGTAGGAGATTCTGGACAGTCCTCAACAGATAGTTTCGTTCCCTGCAAGATTGGAACAACTAGTTGTTTGCAATCATTCATACAAAATCTCTCAAGAATAGTCATGATATACTTATTCTAACTGAGCCATAGTTTTCTATTCTTCCTGTCCCTAGTTAGCTCCATCCCCAGAATCTACCTTGCTGCACCAAGATCCTTCATTTCAAACTTAGCAGACAACTGAGACTTAAGATCAGAAATCATTAACTTACTATTGCCTATGAACAACATATCATCAACATAGAGAGCAATAATAAGAACTCGATCACTTTTAGGTTTATAATATACATAGTAATTAGATTTTGATCTCACAAATCCCAAAGACAATACAAAAGTATCAAATTTCTGGTACCACATTCTAGGTGACTGCTTTAACCCATACAAAGACTTCTTTAATTTGCATACCATTTTTTCTTTACCTTTTTCAACAAAGTGCTCAGGCTGGGACATATAGATTTCTTCTTCAAGATCACCATGAAGAAATGTTGTCTTCACATCCATCTATTCTACCTCTAAGTCATATGCTGCTGCAAGTGACAAAAGAAATCTAATAGATGCCAGCTTTGCTACAAGAGAAAAAATCTCCCCATAATCAACTCCCTTGACCTGGGAATAACCCTTTGCAACCAGTCTTGCCTTGTACTTTTCTACACTGCCATCTAGACCAATCTTTTTCTTAAATACCCATTTGTAGCCCACAGCTTTTCTGCCTTCAGGCAAGGGCACCAAACTCCAAGTTTCATTTTTTCTCTAATGATGCCATCTCTTCTTCCACAGCTTCCAACCAAGAGTCTAAATCAAATATTTTAAATGCCTCTTTTACAGTCCTAGGCTCATCAATGCTAGAAATCAAAGCATAGGCACAAGTAGAATCAATCAAAGAGAACCCATACCTATCAGGTTGTTTTCTTTCATAGGTTGACCTCCTCAATGGCTGAGGCTAAGGTTGTTCTTCTTCTTCTGAACTTTTAGAACTGCTCGAGCTCTCCTCAGTTTTAGGTACATTTTGAATTTCCAATTCCTCTTTCTCAGGTGTAGGAGGAATTTCAACTACATCCTTATTGTTTTCAAACTTTATCTCTGACTGCAAATCCAAGGTAGAAGGCTTCAACTCACAAAAGATTATGCTTCTGTTGTATAGAACCTTCTTTGTATCAGGATTCCAAAGCTTGTATCCCTTTATGACAACACTATAGCCAATAAAAATATATTTGACAGCCTTGTTCTCCAATTTAGATCTTTTCACATCCGCACATATGCATATGCCTCACAGCCAAAGACTCGAATATGTCTAAGAGAGGGCAGCTTACTAGACCACGCTTCCAAGGGTGTTTTCTCAACAAGAGCAGAATTTGAGGAACGATTTATTAGATAACATGTTGTAGATATAGCCTTAGCCCAAAACTTCTCCTCCAAGCTAGCACTACTAAGCATACTTTGTGCTCTCTCCATCAATGTCCTATTGAACCTTTCTACAACTCTATTCTGCTATGGAGTATAAGGTGTAGTCTTATGTCTTTTAATCCCATGGTCTTTGCAATACCTCTCAAATTCATCAGAATAGAATTCACCGCCATTATCAGTCTTTACACATTTTATTTTTCTACCAGTCTGATTTTCAACAAGGTTCTTAAATTCTTTAAATCGACTAAACACTTTTGATTTACTTTTCAAAACATAAAAAAATGCTCTTCTTGAATAATCATCAATGAACGACACATTGTATCTTGATTTAGACAAAGAAGGAACATCCACTTGACCAAACACATCCGAATGAATATAATCTAGCAAACCAAAAGATTTATGAAGAATGGAATAAAAAGAAACACGGTGTTGTTTTCCATATATACAATGCTCACATAATTCAAATTTGAGATTACAATCTTCAAGCCCATCAACCAGGTTTTTATTCTTCAAGGTTTTTAAACCTTTTTCTCCTATGTGGCCTAGCCTATGATGCCAGAGCATAGTCTTCTTTGCTGAAAGTTTTACTTCCATAGAGTTTACATAATTAGGGATGTTTCCCTCTTTACCTCTATGAGTAACTTTCAGTGACTTTCCATAGACACTGTTGCATTGAACAGCCTGTGCATCTACTTGTACAGGGTACCAATTCGAGCACCTCTAGCCAACACCATTGAACCTCTACTCATCTCGCAGCTATTTCTAGAGAATGTGACTTGCACTTCGATATCATTCAGCTTACTGATAGATAGTAGATTTCGAGCTAGACTTGGTATGTGCATAACATCATTGATCCCCTTCACTCTTCCATCAGGGAATTGGATTCTGACTCTTCCACGACCAACAATTTCCAAAGTTGAATCACTCGCTAAGTACACCTTTCCACCATTGTATTCTTCATACTTAGTGAACCAATCTCTATGAGATGTCATGTGAAAAGATGCACCAGAATCAATCAGCCAGACATCATCTGATGCATGTGTAGCCAAGGCAGCAATGAAGGCGTCTGAATCAGCCCGAGAAGAATCATTATTGGAAAAACCCTTCTTCTTCTTCTTTTTCTCCTCTTTACAATCCTTTCGGACATGACCAGGTTGCCCATAGTTCTAGAATTTCACCTTGGACTTCTTGCCAGGAGACTTTGATCTCCCCTTTGATTTCAATTTTGATTTCTTGTTCTTCTTCTTGCCTTTCTCTTTCGGCCTTCATCTTATAGCAAGAGCTTCCTTCGCCATCTCAAAAGATTTCCTTCTCATCTCTTCTAATAGCAAAGAACCAAAAACATCTTCCATCTTGAAACTAGATGTTGTACTCCCAATAGCCATCACCAGATGATCCCACGAGTCTGGCAAAGAACACAACAATAGCATACAACGATCCTTTTCTTCAGTCTTCACACCAACATATGTCAATTGAGCAATCATCATATTAAATGCATTCAAATGATCAGCGATAGACCCTCCTTCCTACATTCTCAAACTATATGTACAACTTCTTCCTCAAGAAAAGTTTACTCACCAAAGATTTCCCCTGATAAATTGATGCCAGTCTCTTCCATAAGGAAGATGCAGTCTTCTCTTCATGCACATTCAGAAGCACTGAGTCTGCCAAACAGAGCCTTATCAGCCCCTTAGACTTCCTATCTACAAGGTCCCAATCTTCTTGCTTCATGCCTGTAGGTTTAGCTCCAGACACAACAATCCATAGATCAAGGTCCACTAAGAGATCCTCCATCTTGAGTTTCCACAACTCAAAGTTACTGCCATTGAATTTCTCTATTTCAATCTTTCCAGACGTGCTAGCCATCTCAACCTGTAATCAGAAATAACAAACTCTACAAGACTCCCACTGAACAGAATTGACACAAAAAACCCAATGTACCCACAAGGATAACACAACTGGCCAGGCTCTAATACCACTTGTAAGGAAAGCTAGATGCGGAAAACAACTCTCCTAACGTCAATACCTCAAGGAAGAATGCAGATATACTTTTAAATTTTACAATTACAGTTCAATTAAGATGAACTATGAAGTAAATATCAGAAACAGAGTATATGACAATCACACATGAACACCAGATATATGTGGGAAAACCCTTACGGGAGAAAAACTGACCACACCAAGAGAAATCACTTTGTATTACAGTAATGGAGATTACATACAAATGTTAGACTTATCTTTCTGGTGTCTATTTATAGCAACATTCACCATGAACAATCTTGTACAGGAACCTTCAAGTTATAGTCATTACAAAAAAAATACATATACTAATCATACAACCACCCAGCAATCCGTCGATGCAACCAACCTTCGAACCAACCGATCACAATCTGCAATCACCGAGTATAACCATGTCGATCTCTGTCTATCGAGCTTCCTCACAGAACCGTCACAATGAACAAACTTCCAACTGTTCAGATTTAGCTTCTCCTATTGGTCCATGAGACTCCACATAGGATGGTCAAACGATCAACAGAGTCCACATTGTATTGGCATGTCGATGAGACACAAGAAGTGTCTCCCCGACACCCTAAAACCTTCATATCGATGTCGCCAAGAGATATCGTTATCACCAAGATGTTTCAACGAGTTCAGAAGACTATCGCTCAGCTTTTGCCCTGTCGCCAAGACATATCGTTTTCGCTGAGACGTCATACCGAAGCTCCACAAGTCACATAGACATGAGTTTTCCATTCGACAAGACTTAACATTATCACCAAGAGGTTTCTCCGAGATCCCTTATGTCAGCCCTAAGCCATCAATAGTCACCAAGACTATACCGCTTTCGCTAGGATGTTACTCTGAAACCTCCAGTCATACCGAGTGCCAAAGAATAGTCAGCAAGACCTATGTCTTTCACTGAGAGGTCTTATCGAAGTTCTCCAAGCTACCCTCGAGTCCACCGTTCGCCAAGAGTTATACCGAAGATCCCTTATCCTCGGTGAGACTTACATCCTTCGTTGGGACTTCTTCCCGAGACCATTTGGGTTACCCCAATAGCCATAGGCTATCGACAAGACATCCTCTAGTCGCTAAGAACTCTCTCCGAGATCCTTTGTGTTACTTTGATGACCAACACTTGAGACTCTGTCGGTGAGACATTTGCACATCACTGAGAGCTCATAGCGAACACCCAAGTCTCTCCCCAATATCCGATAGAATGGCCTGTCAGCCAGAGATCTCTACAAGCGGTGAGAGGTCATAGCGAACAGAATGTCACAGCGACAGCTCCAAGGTAAACGACATTCGGCAACACTTCTGCAAGGTCACAGCGACCTGAACAATACAACAAAATTAAAGCTCCTAGTTGGCTAGACATAAGAGCTGTCATACCGACTTGGCTCCAATAGAGGTTACAGACTGTGATGATTGAGGCATATATTTGCAAACAATTCAATAGTGGTCCCATAACTACTCACCTCTAAATCACACCCTGAAAGGCCTCAACACTTGTTACCTCATAAGAGAAGGCTCCTTCTAATGAATTTTTTTTAATTAATGGAGATCAAAGCTTCCATTATGTTTCTAGTGAGATCCTAGTACTCCAATTGATTGACCTATGAGAGTCCTATTCTCATCTTCCTAAACTCATAAGCCATAAATCTTAACTCATTTGATTTACAAGATTCTTTCCCTTAACTTATTTGTTGATTCTCAATCCATCCTTAATAGATCTTGAGACAAGTACCACGTGATGTGAAGGCCAAAAGAATCATCATACCTTTTTATGATATCAACTGCCCTTAGTGAAAGCCCTACTATTCAACCAAGTCCCAACTCAACAACCATATCTCAACTTATACCCCAATCCAATCTAATGTCAAGTCATAGATTTGACACACACTGACCCCTCCATAACTCAAATATTATGATTTTCTTCCATGACTCTAGTGTCAATCTTTGCCTCTCCAAAGCTCTTACTCTAGCCTTCCAATAGTTTGGTACCAAATGGACCATTTCCCTGCATATCATTAGACATTATTAAGATTTCCTTGTGCATCGAGCTATTTAAGTGAACTGGACTACACCTTTACCTTAGATGCTCCCCTAACATCCAACTAATACACACACGAAATTGTATGAATTGCAATAGACTTACTAACTTGTGCCCCTAGTACTCAATTGCAAAGCTCCAATCTCCCTTCTAGCTCGAGACCTCACTCTTGCATCACACTTGAATACCACCGGCACAATAACCTAATTTTGTAGGCCCCACTTTTGCTTCGAGTACTAAGAGTCCTATACCCCTCAGTCTCTTTATTACTCATAATGGACTTGCCACTTGACTTGTACTCTTTTGAGTATTTGTGAGCTCTCCATAGTCTCACACATTGGGACCTGTCCACAAAGCCACTTCAACTTCCATGTGAGACTCGAGGCCTTGGATCTCTTCTAGCGTCCTTTATATTTAGGCAATCTTGAGTGTGTGCCCTTCACGACAACTTACTCTCGCAAGCACCCTTCCAACTTAACAAATATCCACCATAGCTTCCCCAAAGAGCATCATTCTCTTGGGCTCACCCACAACAACAACCACCTTTATCATTATGGACAACTCACACATGAAGTCATCCCATGGAACATCCACTTACTTGCTTCTTTAGTTCGAGACCATGGACTCACCCTAGAATCATCCCAATGCAAAACCAAACTACTCCACTTGACTTGTTTAGGACTATGTGTCATCCTTTGCAAGAAAGCTCATGCCCATCCATAGGTGCTCGGGTGGCAGTACTACTCTCCTTTGTTCGTGGAGGCAATGTTCCAGGGAACATGGATGGTCCCTGTTTACCTAAGCATTGTTTGAATGACCATCCCCCTATAGAAGGGGCGAAGAAGGATCAAATTGAAGAAAATCCAGGACAAAAAGAACAAGATTTTAATGTTTTGCAGATGGCGAGCTGAATTGACAAAGAAAAAGCAAAATCTCTGTGTGTTGCGCGACGCTCAAATGGGTGTCATTATCTTTTCTCACGCCAACAAGATCTTTCATTTGTCCAGTCCTAGGTGGGCCTCATTATGTACTTCTAACTCACACCAAAAGCTGATACCAGACAGCTTTCGTTACAATAAGTTGCTATTATACAAGGTGTAATGGAGCTGATATGTATCATAGATAATAGATTAGAGATTTTCTTGCACCGATTTAGATTTGGGAAAGAGAATGGAAGGAAACAAAAACGTGAGAGAAAAACCTGTCTCCGCTATTATGGTGTTGTGTCGCCAAATTCTGTAGTCTTAACAATATTCACTGACAAATAATGAAAGCTGTTGACATGAACAGATAATTGTGAGCATAAATTTGACGGTCGACTATGCATGTCTAGCGAATTTCTTGTGACGGAAATGCTTTATTTTTAAAAATATTATATGTATAATAATTTTGTAAAAAATCTGACAGCATGTCTAAAATCTCCCCTTTTATTGATACAGGTCCAAATTTAGTATTGATTTTTAATGACAAAACTGCGTAAATACGGCCATACAGCCATCAAATTTATGCTAAAACTTAGAGCCTTTCAGACGAACAACAAATGGAGCTTTTCTATCTATTTCCTGAGATTGAATAAAATGGTGTTATTTGGAGATTGAAGATTTGTAGTTGCTGGGGAGATACACACTCTATGAGAGATTCTTTAAGATCAAGAATATAAATGATTTTTTAATGAAAGTTTTGAACTTATTAAGATTATTTCAATTTTTTATTTTTTTTAATTTTAATTTTATTAATTTTAAAGTTTACATTTAATTATAAGAGTAAAATATTATTTTGGATTTTGTATGTAAATTTTAAAAGTAATTATTCTTATTCATTGCTTTACATTGCATTTTGTATATATTACGATACAATTATAGAAATAATAAAAAAGATTAATATATTCATTTGTTTAATTATTTTTAAATTTGCAGTTTTTTAATTGTATATAGGTTTAAAAAAATCATGATTAATTTTATAGAGACACAACTTTAATATTAGAACAATGACATAATGAAATATTACTATTTCATTTAAAATTAAGTATAGATTTTAATTTGTTACCAACAATGTTTCTCATTAAACTCCATGATCCATAATTAGAATATGAAAGCAAGAGAAGAGAAATGTGAGGATTTTAGTAGACCAAAATGACTAAAGAAATGGAAGGAAAAGAGACACATTAACTTATTATAGCTATTAATTATTTTATTTATAACAAAGTATCTTATAATCTATATTATAAAATGATAATTAAAAAGACAATATTATCTATATTACCTTATAATAACATATTAGAAACACATTAAAAGGACATTTTATTTATAGTTTTTAATTATCATATTATAGTATTCTAATATTGTAGCATATTATAGTGGTAACTATATGCAAGCATGAATGCACACTAGAAAGATAATCAAATATTAGAGTATAATGCTAATTATAACTCCAAAAAATATTATTATGATATATCTATAATTAATATTAAAATTAGTAAAAGGATAACAATCAAAATATAGTTAGCTATGTTTAGAGTGGCTAAAAAATTAAGGGAAGTTAAATTCAATTTTAAAAAATGGAAAAAAAGAGTCCTTTGGGAACATTTTTAGGATTAAATCTGATCTTCAGATGGAGTTGGGGGAGATCCAATATAAAATCCAGAAGGAAGGATATTTGAATGATATTAAGGAAAAAGAGAATGAGCTCCTTATTAAGATGCATGACATCATTGCAAAAGAAGAGGAGTTCTAGAGACAAAGATCTAGAGCTTTATGGTTATCTGATGGCGATAAAAACACAAGATACTTTTATTTATCGACTTCAAAACATAGGGCAGTCAACAGAATCTCTCATATTGAAGTTGATGGTAATAGGTATGAGGAGGAGGAGGATATCAGAAGGCATGATGTCATCTTCAAAAATCTTCTTTCTGAGAATGAGGAAAATAACCAAAATGATCAGGATTATTTGATAGAAGCTATACCTAATGTGATCAATCAGGAAGATAACTCTATGTTGACTGCTATTCCTTCTAGTGAGAAAGTTAGGAAGGATATTTTTTCTTTTGAAGGGAGCAAAGCTCCAAGTCCTGATGGGTTCCCTATGTTCTTTTTTAAAAGGTTTTGGGAGATTGTTGGAGAGGATGTGGTGAATGTCGTAAAAGAATATTTTGGTTCTAGGATTCTCCTAAAAGAGTTGAATGCAACTTTATTGGTTCTTATCCCTAAGAAGCTTGGAGTGGTGAAATTTGATCCTTTTAGACCTATCAGCCTCTGTAACTCGATCTATAAAATCATCTCGAAGGTTTTGACTTCCAAAATTTTAATTCTTTTGCCAACTCTGATCTCACCTCAACAGAATGGATTTGTCCCTGGTAGAAAGATCCTTGATTCTATAGTCACTGTGCATGAGAATATCCATTCCCTAGTTGAATCCAAGACTGAAGGCTTCCTATTAAAGCTTGATATCTCAAAATCCTATGATAGAGTTGACTAGAAATTCTTGTTTAAAATTTTAAAGGCATTTGGGTTCTGCAACAGGGCTCTTCAATTGGTGGAACAACTTGTGTTTACTACTTCTATCTCTGTTTTGGTTAATGGATCTCCCTTGATTTTCTTCCAAAGCTCCAGACGTCTAAGACAAGGAGATCCTATCTCTCCTATTTTATTCACTATCATGGCTGAAATTCTTGGAAGAAATTTGAAAAGGTTGATAGATAGAAGATCCCTTGTTGGTCTTAAACCTTCCTCTAACAATTTGATCTATTCTCATCAATAGTTTGTTAATGATACCATGCTCTTAGGAAAATCTACTGTTACAAAGGAAAATAATTTGAAATCTCTATTGGATGCATATGGGAGGGTGTCTAGCCAGTTGATTAATAAACAAAAAATCTCTCTCTTCTTCTTTAATACTCCTGAACATAGACAAAATAAAATTGCCAGAATCCTTGGTTGTAGGGTGGAGTCTTTACCTACCACCTATCTAGGTTTACCTCTAAGCCTTAAACCCCTGGAGTCCATTTGGATTTCGTTGGTTGAGAGGTTCAGTAAGAAGCTTACTAGATGGGAAGGAGCTTTGCTAAGTCAAGCAAGTAAATTACAACTCCTTAAAGCTACTGTTTAGAATCTATCAATTTATGCTTTAAGCCTTTTTAAAGTCCCTGCCAAGTATGCAAACGCCATTGAAAAGATTCAAAAAATATTTCTTTGGTCGGGTGTTGAAGAAAAAAAAGGTTGCCTTTAATAGGATGGGATCTTTTGTGTAGACCTAAAAAGGCTGGTGGTTTAGGTCTTAAAAAAATCAGAAAGGTTAACAAGAAACTTCTAGATAAACAAATTTGGAGGATATTTTCATCCTTAGGGGAATGGACAAATATCCTGACTAGCAAATATTTGGAGAATAACAGATCTCTTATAATTAAGATGGACTCCCACCTTCTACCCAGAGGCTCAACATGCTGGAATAATTTGATTACTGGAAAAAAATTTGTTGAAACTGGAGTGGGTTGGCAAGTCAGGAGTGGAAACCAAACTATATTCTAGGAGGATAGATGGTTGTTTAATGAGCCCCTTATCAAAATTGAGCCTTTTTGTGGGTGGGCTGAGATTTGCAAAGCTCTATTTTATCTTTATGTAAGAGATTATTGGTTGAATGGAAAATGGGTGGAACTATGTCTTGTTAGTGAGGATCTTGCTCCTGTTCATTCATCCTTGTTGGCTGTCAGACTTTGCCAGGATCAGTTGGAAGATCATCTTGTTTGGATCGATGAACCCTTGAGTAATTATTCCATTTCGTCAACTTTTGCCAGGCTGTCTTCAGTCCAGGTTCCTCCTCCCTTCTGGTCGAAGGCTTGGTTCAAACACCTGATTCCTAAAGTCCACATCTTCTTCTAGATCCTTCTTCAAAATAAAGTGCTCACAGTTGATAATCTTTGCAAGCATGGCATTCAAATACCCAATAGATGTTATCTTTGCAAGATGGAAGCTGAGTCAGTTTGTCATTTGTTTCTTCATTGTCCTTTCGCTATCTTGATTTGGGAAAAATTCCTCTGTTACTGGCAATTATCATGGGTTTTCCCCTTGTCAATTAAAGACTTCTTTATACAATGGAAAGCCCCGACACACAATCCTGCTCTTGAGAAACTGTGGAATTTTTCTTTCCCTCATGTTGCTTGGGGTCTTTGAAAGGAACAAAATAATAGAATTTACAGAGATAAAGAATCTTCGGTGGCCATTGTGTTTGATAAAATAATCAGATTATTGAAAGAAAATTTCAATACTATCCCTTAGAAGATTGGTAATATCAAGAAAGTGGCTTGTTCATGCTATGATCTCATAGTAGCCAAGGAATGGAATATTAATCTTGATATTTCCTGTGTCCCTAATCATGCTAAGAAGGATAGGGAGGGTGTCTGTTGGACTTTTCCGCCTAATGGTTGGATCAAAGCCAACTTTGATGGGGCAGCTAAAGGTACTCCTAGGGCGGCAGGTTGCATCGGAGTCATAAGGGATTCTTTTGGCAATTTCCTCAATGCGACTGCCACTCCCCTTGGTTCTCAAACCAATCACCTTGCTGAGGCTACTGGATCTTTTCATGTTATAAATTTGGCTCATAGTTTGAATTTTAAAAACCTTTGGCTTGAAGGGTACTTTAAAAATATTATTGAATATCTTTTAGGTAGGCCCCCCCTCGTGGACTATAAAGTCTTGAATTGATGATGCTATTTCGACTCTAGCTAAGTTTGATAATATAAAGATTTCACATGCTTATAGAGAAGCCAATGTCATGGCAGAAGTTTTTGTGAATGAAGGGGTTAAAAGTAGAGGACAATGCACTTGGTTGAATATTCATGATTTAGGTGCTAATGTTCATGCCTTATTGAACTATGATGCGTCACATGCGAAAGATGTGTGTCATTTCATTAATGATGATAGAACAGGGAAAATACATCACAATCATTAGATTGCATGGGGCTGAGCCAATTTACTTATCCTATAAGTTTGCTTGGCATCCTTTGTGGGTTCACTGGTTTGGCGGGACCATTTCAAGTCAAGATTTCGCCTCTGTCTACTTTACTGTGCTTGCCAATATGGGAGGAGATAGAAAAAGAGTCAAGCTGGACAACTTTGAGATGCACACAAGAAACACTAAAGCGTGGAGTAAAGTGAAAAGTGGGGGGGTTTACTTCCTTTTCTGGAAAAACTTTGTGGGTCTAATTAGGAAGCTATAGAACATTTTGAGAGGAATTGGGAAAATGGGGAATTAACCCTTTTTGGTAGGAAAGTTCAGCTCGACGAAAATCTTATAGCTGAAGTGACTAGCATGTCCACTGAAGGACACAATTTTTTTTAGGATAGGGTTTTATCTGATGAAGCTGTGGTCAGATTTATGAAGAAAGATAAGGAAAGATTGAAATTGGTGAAAAATTTCTAACAGTTTCTTTAAGGTTTACACCATTAAAGCTCTTTGGAGAAAATTTATTCACATCATCATGGAGTATATAACTCTAGATGGTCGTCTCACTAGGGCTTACGACTATCACTTTGCTTTGCTCAACCATTTGGACTATAAGGTCAGGGTTTCTCTTCCCCACTATCTTGTCTGTTCTTTAAGAAAAAGTCTAGATGACCATAAGAAAAACCCAAGAAGATATCCTATTTTGCATACTAGTTTGATTAGGTTAATTGTTGAACATTTTCAAAATATGCCGACCCTTGCTAAGTTGGTTGTTTCCCCGAAGTCCGAGGAGGATGATACTGAACCTAGCTGTTCAGGGAATTTTCCCAATTTGAGCTCGGTGAGGATGGTCCTGAGTCCACCCCCTATTCAGATTGGCAAGAAAATTCAAATCCATAATCCCCAGTCTGCTAAAGCCTGCCCTGCATCTAAGCCTAAAATCTCTACTGTCAAAAACCTTATCTCTTATTCTGAAGACTCTCCTAATTCTGGGGATTCTGGCGCTAACAATAATTTTCCCTTTGCTATCCCATCATCAGATAGAGATGTTAGAATTGAATCCCCTGGAGCCTCCAACTTTGCAAAAAATTGCTTCAATCTTGATAGGGAACCCTCTGCTGACTTCTTGGGCATAGCTAGGAATAATGTGACAGACCATTTCAGAATGTGAAATGGGTCTTCCATGAAATCAATGATTTGAAAATAAAAAAATGGGCCCTCCAGAGTAAATTGGAGGAAATGAGAGATAAGGTTTCGATGTTAAGCAAGAGGGATGAAGAGCATAAAGATCACAGTGCTAGTAAAGAGATCCAGGACAATGTGGGCAAGGATAGAAGGTTTGAAATAGATTTGGAAAAAATGAAAAATACTATGAAGATAATTGTTGAACAAAACAATAGGATGGCAAGACATAATGCCATCATTATCAACGCGATGATTGAAAAATTGGACAAAGCTCAACAGGGGTCCTTGGTGGTTGACTTGGAAGAGGTGAAAGATAAAAATCAGGAAGAGGACATTGGGATATCAAAGAGAACCAGGGCGAATTTGGAAAGGAAGGCACCTCCAATACCGCAAGATTATTCAAACATTCAAGAAGGGTGTTCAGGACATGCAGGACTTGGAGGCTGAGACTGAGTCTGTTCTGAAGACTCTGGCTTAGGTGCTGTTGGTTTTTTGGCTTGCGTTCTGGCTCGTTTTTTGATTGACCTTCCTGGTCTTTTGTGGTTGGCTGCTATTTTTTTTGGTATTGTCCTTTTTTTCAGCCTATTTTTTCTATTGGACTTTATTGTCCTCTTTCTTTTGTTGTAAACTTGGTGGTTTCGGGTCCCTGTAGAACCCATTTTTTTCCTTTATCAAAAACAATCAAAATATAGTTATAAGATGGTAAATAATATTATTTAAAATATCTTAACTATGAAAACATGTAAATTAGAAAGCTATACAATACTATCTAAAATATGCATTTATTATTGCCACAAAAGATTAATTATAAAATACTTATAGATAATATTAAAATAGACAATTAGATAACAAAATATTCATAATACACTTAAAAAGAATCATTTCTAAACAAATATATAATTAGAGATCACATAATATAAAATGATTTAAATAGTATATTTACAACACTTTATTATTAAAAATCATATATTATAAAACTAATTATATCTAATTTAAATATTAGTATAATATACCTATAGATAATACTAATGAACTTCAACTTAGGTTGATCATTGGCTTTAAGGAAGGGAGGAAAAAGAAGGGGAGAACACCAATGAACTTCAACCTGAGGTTGATCATTGTCTAGAAGGGAGGAAAGTACTAAGGGAAGGGAGGAAAAGGGGAGACATGGGGAGCAACAAAGAGGATGGGATAACTATCTAGAGGAGGGGGAAACAATTTATTAAGGTGGTTTAAAAGAGGATACCAAGTCAAACTTAAATTCCAACCACCATCTCATTTTAGGTTGGAGGGGTTATTATGAATTTGAATGGGATGATTTGGATAGTTTTTTAAGTGAAAAAGTAATAACAATCATAGATAACCATATATATCATATGAAACATTATATAGAAAATATCTAGTTGATCTGTGACATGAAATTAAGATTTTTAAAGTAAGAAAGTAATTGTAACCATGTTATGCCCCTTTTAATTAATTTCAAATGGTGAGCCAATTAGCCCATTCCAACACCTTCCATGGGCTATGGTAAGTAATTAGAAAAGTAATTTATTTAATTTTTAACTTTGGTTAGAAATATTTAATTCTCAAATATTATAAATTAGGCCACTCAAATATTAAATATTTAATTTATGACGCCTCCACTATTTGAGGCATTGAGAGTTATGGAGTATTTTCAACCATAAATTATGAGAGTGAATTTTATTTTATGTTATTCATTTCCCACCAAAGAGGGGCATTTTTATTTGTTTCTCTATTTGTTTGGAGGTAGTTACACATTTGTGAAATCTCATTTTATCATACAAAAGCTCTACAAGAATTTGTTTGGGCACTCGTATGTGTTCATACAAAAATGTTATGTGGATGAAAACCTATTGAAGATAAGAATCAAAGGAAGAAACCCATTTTGTTCAAAGGGAAACTTAATTTAGGGATTACACTGGAGCTTAAAAGATTTGTAGAATAGTTTATTTCAGTGTGTGCTTGTTTAGTTGTAGGTTGCAAGTGAAGAAGTGTAGTAGTTTTTCTTGCAATTTGGATTATATTTTCTTGGAGTGTGATTTTGTAACAATTCATTTTGGATATTATTTTCTATTATATCGGTCTTCATCATATTTAGAGTGTGTGGTTATTCATATCCAACTTGAAGTCTTCCAATGTTGTTAGTGTGTGCATGCTACTATTTTGTGGTGAGAAATTTTGGTGTGATAGTTTCAAATGCTTGTTTATGTCGTGTTTGTTGCTGATTTTTTTTTTGCAGTAGAATATTTTATGTACTTTTATTAGATAATACCAATAGAGGAATTTGATGTTATTTTTTGTGCAAAACTATGTCAAGCTAGTCACCTAAGCATTGGAGAATTTGTTGGTAATTTAGTTTATGTTTGAAAGTAATTGTATGTGGGTTGAATATCATGATTTGCATAAAATTTTGTGGTCCTTTAATTTTAACTAATTTGATAAGATATTTCATTTAGGATATTATAGTGGTATCAGAGGTATGATCTTTCCAACATGTTGGAGAATATAACCATTGTTGCAGTTTATTTATGTTGCATGTTAAATTTTAAGGCTGCCTATTATTGATCAAAAATTTCATGTTAGCATTCATTATTTGCATGTATGTTTCAAAAGTTGCATGTTAGTATTTAGTGTTTGCATGCCAATTTTAGAAGTTATATGTTAGCAGTCAATGTTTGATTCTTGTTGATTCTTGATGAAATAGAAATTTGATATCACAAATCTTATTCAAAAGGCACCAATGAAATTGGTGAATATAAAAGAAGAGTGAAACAATTCTTTCAAAAAATGAGATAGAGATGAAATTTGCAAATTTGAAGCCCTCAAAGTTTTTATTCAATATCAAAAGTTTTTTGGCAATTTCAAAAACCTAATGTCTTTTGATGACTATTTTGTTTATGAGACTTTATTACTACATAAGATGACAAAGGAAAGAAGAGGAAAGTTCAAAAGTTACCAAGGAGGGATAAAAAATTGAGATAGTTGAGCTTGAGTCAAATAAATTTCTTATAAATGAAAAATTTGCCATATCACAAAAAAGAATGAAGAAAGTAAAAATGAGTTGAGAAAACAAAAGCATTGTTTTTTTATGTAGAGAATATTGGGAGTCAAGTGAAAGATGTGGGAGCAAAGGAAAAGAATTGGAAGAGCCAAAAAATAAAACCATAGAACTAGAAGAGGTGATGGATACAATAAAACTGGAAAAGATCAAGGAAGAAATTGTGATAGAAGAGCATAAAGAAAAAATGGAAAGTATGAAATTTTTTGAAAAGAATGTTCTGATTCAAGAAATATATGAGGTTAAGTTTCAAGATAGTCCTGTTGGAAAGGCATAAACATGCATATAAGAAGAATGTCTAAGCTGAAACTAAATATTTTAATATTATGAATGCCTAAGCAGAAACTAAATATTTTAATATTATGAAGAATGCTTGGTATGCTAGAGGTGGACATTAGAAGAGGTAGTGGTATAAAGTTCTCCTAACCCCTCTAGAAGGATGTTAAGAAGTAAGATTGCCTTGAACAATACAAAATTTCTTAAAAATCTTCCACAAAATATGTGGCAAAGATTTTTGTTGTTGTAGTCCTATTTTTGCATAAATCAGGGTAACCGCTGGCATAGTGGTGGGGAGGCCGTCACCAAGTGGCAAAGGTTTTTGACAGATGGAAATAGGCGCTACATTTTTCATAGAAACTAAAACTGTAGTAAGCGCACCAGCCACTCAACGTAAAGGCTGCCAAATCTGATTCGTGGTATTAGAATGTTTTTTCTCTCTTTCCTGAATTAGAGCTTCTACTGAGTATTGCTGAGAAATTCCTTTGTTTGAAGATAAACCGCTCTGTCAAATAAAGAGCACATCAAAAGTGTCAAATGCCTCCTATAATGGAGGGCCTCTTACAATCCCTTACAAAATATTATCTTTCCACAAACATGGCAAGAGTCACAGAAACGTGCTAAAAAGCGGGCAACCTATCGTTCTGAAAAATAACGGCTATTTTTCAAGAAACGAAAACGAATTGAACGTAGCGTAGCTTATGGCTTGGAGAACTGAGAGCTTGGATGTGTGAGAAAAAAATAAAACACTGACAGCTCCTGCGCCTTCTTTATCAAACTAGCCTGGCTTTTGCAAAACTAAACCGCTATAGTCTTTTTGTCTTGAATTTTCTTCGCTTCCATCCTCCTCCTTCTACAGTGAGCTGATGCTTTGACGAAGAAAGAAGCCTCCCCAGAAGAACATAGCAAGCTCGACGACATGACCATGGACATATTGTATTTGCAGTTTTAAGGAGCATGGAAGGACAACAAGGCAGTTGGTAGGTGTTCTGTCACAACAGAATTCTATCTTGTCCATAATCACGTCACCTACAAAAGGTAACAACACGTTGGTCATTCAATGAAGCTTCTCTGCTTTGTCTGGGCTGCAGTTTCATCGTCCGTTCTACCTCCCATTACCATTGTAATTTTTAATCTCCCAATTTTTTATAATTTAATTGGCATAATGTTCAAAAACCCTAAATTAATTTAATAAAACACATCATATATTGAAAATAGACATCTTTTAATCTCTAGGAGATATGGTTGAACAAACATTAAAAGTAAAGACACCATGGACAATAACAAGACATATTTATTTAATGAAGTAATAGAGGTACCTTCATGGAGGCTTAATGCATTTAGAAAAAGGACACAAGCATTTCATAAGAATCCAAATAATTTTCTTTTAAAAGATAAAAAGGATGTAATATGCAACATCATTAAATTGAATTGTAGGTGTATGTATGGAGATAAGATAAGTCTTTTTTATAGAGGTAAATTTTATTTTTTTTGCGTGTTATATGTTAGAAGAAATCATAAAATTTATATTGGAGAGTGGTGTTCTAGATTATTTTAGAATTATATTAGATATTAAATGAATGATCTAGTTTGAGATTTTAGTGATTGATTAGTTTTTTGGAGATAATAACATCTCATGTTCTAGTTATGCAACAATAAATTGTGTAAATTTTTTTTTTGTTCATACTATTTTTTAAATTCATGTACTAAGATAACACATGACTATTCTCTCCTTTACCATCTTTTAATTTTATATCTTTCTTTCTCATCATCTAAAATAGTTTTTAATAAATTCTTATTTTAATTTTAATTTAAATAAAATTGATAACTTACTCATGAATATCATGAAAATATTTACTTACAATTTTATTAATATATTTACGAGTGAACACAAAAACAAATTAACCAAGCACAAAAATCACAAAATTGCAAAAATGGACTAGATAATTAGATGAGTGCAATGTAGATAAATAGGAGAGTGTTTGAGCACCCGATCTCCATGAAATGAGGATAGGACTCCTCATTCATGGAGTGTTGGTGAGTTTGCTCACACCTTTGTAGGATGATGTGTCAAAAGACAGTGACACCTAAAAATAAATCCTAACTAATTTAACACTTTGTGTGTGCAAGTGTCATGTACAAAATGAACACCTAAATAGCCTTATATGTAAACTAATAATTACACTAACATATTTTTATCTTCACAAAACAAGGAAATAAATAAAATTAGATTAAGATAATCCTTTAGTTTTTTCATAAAAATATAGTAAATATAGCAAATAAGATATCCACTTCATATATTTTTCTTCCTATTATTCCAGATGTGAATCATGACTTGCTTGTAAAAATTAAATAGTAGGTAATAATAATTTTTTTTAAATGAAACAATAAAACAATTTAGAGTTATGCAATGTGGAAATTCATATCAAAAGCAGACGAGTTTATTTAATAATGGAGCCATATTAAAAGGAGATAGTTTATTTAATAAGGATGGGGGCACATTTATAAAAAGGCACATTATCAATTGAAAAAGAGTCGTCTATTTAACAGATACGGAAGGAAATACATGTCGACACAATTGTTTATCAAGATAACATCTTGGTAGATCATGAAAGGGAATCTTTCTTCATGGAATAGAAGTACAACTAGATCAGAGTCTAAATGGGTGAATTAAAGTGGAGGTTTAATCCATTTAATAAAGGACATAAGTATTTATAAAGGGTAAGTTTTTTGGTTTGAGATCGATAATAATTTTCAATGTATTAATAATTGTTCAAAAGATTTTTGGATTCGATTTTCACAATTCATATTGATAATAATTTTGTTCAAAGTCAAAGAATTTGTCGATTTCTAAAATAATTTTAAAATTTGCCAATCTACGAAATGATTCTATTTTGGATCTTTTTTTTGTGTCATTTAATACTATCTTGTAAACATGATTAGCAGTTGCATCTAAAGAAAGTTCAAAGATTACATCGATAGAAAACTATATGTATGCTAATATGTTAAAGAGTATGTGTTTTTGCATGCGCATTGTAATTGCATGTGACTGGATTAAACAATTAATAATTAATGCTAAATAATGGATTGCAATAAACTTAGACAAATCTAGAATTTTTTCTTAAAGAAATTAAGTATTATTCATTATAAAATATTTGCATACAGATTTAAAACATAAAGCAATGCAAATGAAAAAAGAAAGTTGTTCTCAAATTGACAACAAACACCACAAATGGAAATATAATGTTTCCATCTAGCTGTCAAATCAATATTATCTAACTTTTATGTGATAAATGAGATTTTGAAGGCTTTTGCCTAATATTTTGGAGACTTTTACAATTAAACGATAGTTGGCTTACCATTAATCTACAATCAAAACTTGTTTTCTGATGACTCTGCAGGTGTGAGACTTGTTACAAGCTCAAATCTCACAATATATGTAGCTTATTGACTGATAATTCTAGTTGTCTTCTTTTGAATACCTTTGCTAGATTGTATTCTTATAACTGCTTTGATTCAATATTGAAAAAAGACATACATTTCATAAGATGATTTTGTTTTGAAAGATAAAAATGGGCTTTATTAAATTAAATAATAAGATAAATTTGAAAGTAGGTGTTTGTATAGAGATGTAATACTAAAGAGGGATTTAAATAGTTCTTTTTAAAGACATAAATATGTATATGATTTTAGATATATAGATAGATTTATAAAGGCATAGAGATATATTTTTTCTTCTTTTTTTAGTGATAGAAGTAGACTCTAAATTGAAATTTGTATTTTATAGTATTTGAAGGTTTTTTCTGTGATTTAATAGATATAATAAAATATTTTTATTGAATACAAGTTGAAGTTTATAAATTATTGATAATTTTTGTTGATTTTGGATTTTTTTAATATGTAAATATGGTGAATAATTTTTTAGATTTTGGTGGTTTACTAATTTCTTGGTGATAACATTATTCTTATGTTTTGGTTGTGCAATTAGAAAATAGTTTATTATTTTTTTTTCATATTGTTATTATTTGAGATAACACATAACTCTTCTCTCCTTTACTCTCTTATTATTTTTTATCTTTCTTTAGCATCATTTAGAATAAATTATAGTTTAGTTTTAGTTTAAATGAAATTTATAACTTGCTCATGGAAAAAAATGTATTGACATGTTTATTAATATATATTTTTATTCACAAAATAAGGAAATCAATTAAATTTTATACCAGAATAAATTATTTATTTATTTTCATAATAACATATTAAATAAGTCCAAATCCAAATAATATTTTCTTCTTCCTATTCCTCTAAACACCATTCATTACTCGTTTGTATAGATTAGTATAACAAGTAATAATATATTTCTATCTTTTACTTTTTATGAAACAAGAAACAAATTTAAGAATTGGTATATATAGATCTCTTGCTTGTTTTCATGAATACATGCATCAAAAAGATTAATTACAAATATTATTCCTCTCTTATTTTTTTGATTAGTTAAACCCATTAACTTGAGATGTTAAAAAACTGACCACTAAAACACTTCATTGAGATTCCTATATATGTCATTTGATTAAAATAGTATACATTTCACTACTATACTAACTTTTAATGCTAAAACCCAAAATCCCCAAGAACTTGGGGAGACCACTCAATCTCCTTTCAAGGAAAGAGTTAGCTCCTGACTCTTGAGATTTATGTGTGCAAATACACTAGTCAACAAATAACATGTCCTTTTAAACCAAATGTATAGTGATCCATGTTCTACAAATACATTATTTCAACATGTTTCTAATTTATCATTATTTATAGAGTGTCTTTAGCACCTCCCCTTCCACAAGATTCATAATGATCACATGCCTTTCATGATGTGATAATTATTTGGCTTTAAGCACATCCCTCTACCTTATTGAAGCATCCAATGATGGTCATGCTTCATCTTGTTTGATTATTCTTGATATTTCTAGACCTAATGATGATAATATACCTCATATAACCCATGATATTCATTTCTTTATATCCATTATTCCTTTATAACACCCCACTTGGGCTATTAGAAATTAGACCTATTAGAACTCAAATTTGTAGTTGTCGATTTTCCCTTGAGTCCCTTCCCCTTTTGTGCCTTAGCCAATTTGTTCAAAATTATAACCAATCTATGACATCTTCAATAAGGATGGTTTTCTTTGCAGTCATGGAAAGATCATGCAAAATTAGGTCTAGTTGCCTTTCATTTATTTTTAAAATATGTTAAGTCAAGAAATTTATTCCCATGTGGGTCTTCATCTTCCATCTAGATTGAGTCATTTTCCCCACAAGGTGCAATTCAATTCATTTTTCCTACATGAATATCATGTTGGATTGGAAATGTTCGCAATAGGTTTTGAATATTGAAAAAAATTGCTAAGTATGTGTCTTACAGGATTTCCATGACCAAGTGAAACTCCATCCTTCAACTCTTCATCTAGTTCACTTGGTATAATTTCCCATTTTGTAGGAAATGTGAACCCATCGAGTTTATAGACATTTCTAGAAGTGAACTTCCCTTTCAATGCACACTTGACTTTTTTAGATGCTTTTTCCTACAAATATGCACTTTGAATCCATTTTCATATATATGGTGAAGTTTTGATGGATTTTCTCGCAAAAGGTCTTGGTATTTCCCATTTTGTAGGAAAGGTGAGCCCATAGAGTTTGCAGACATTTCTAAGTGAAATTCTCTATCAGTGCACACTTTTCTTTTTTAGATGCTTTTTCTTGCGAATATGCACTTTCTATCCCTTTTCCTGTATGGTGAAGTTTTGATGGATTTTCTTGCAACAGTCTTGAGCACTAAAAGTTTGACTAAGTATAGGTTTAAAAAACCCTTTTCCTATCTAAACTTATTTTCTATCCCACTTCCATCCGATTCACTTGGAGTTTTTTTCTTTGTGGAAAAGGTCTACCCATCCAATCTTTTTGCATATTTCCATGTGAACCTACTTGTTCCACTTGGTGACCATTCTTCCATAATTTATATGTCAATTTATATCCTACAAATGTTGTCATCTTCTAAATTAGTTATGTCACTTCTTGGAGGAAAATGAAGCCCAACTTCCCGCATCTTCCCTTTTACAGACTTTCGTCTACCATTTAAACTTTCACTTTTGTAATTCTTCATCTAGCTCAAATGACCTTTTCCATGAAGATCCACTTCATTTTTTGTAATCATACTTAGATGATGTCATGCTAATATCATCTCTCCCTACTCACATCATCATGGAATCATCATTTTTTAAGCTTCAAAATACACCTCATCCCTCTGATGACATCATGTTGACACATCCCATGTTGATGTCATTTGCAGGACTTTCTTTTTGAACCAAACATGTTGATAAGTGTAGATGCAGTTGATTTTTTGCCAATTTCATTTGGAGGCCATTTTCTTGTATCTTGATTTAAAGAAAGCTCTCACGTCTAGATGCATGTCAATTTTTCACAAAAGGAAATTTTGGACATTTGAATGGAGTTTGTATTTTTCGAGTTGATGGTTTCGTGATGTAAAACATTATGCAACTTAATTTTTATCCTCCTCACCTACACATTCATAGTATCATGTCTCTCAACTGCCAAAAGTTATTGTAGAGAACATCTTTGATATATAACATCCACTTTGGGCATGGTTTGATCTCTAAAATCTATTTTGAATTTCTGTAGCATGCAACAATTAGGGTTTCACATATAGTTGTATATGTTAACGTGGCAACGAAAAAAGTATCCCTTCTACTTTCCCTTGCTTATTTGGGCCCTCCTTGTAAATTAAGCTTAATGGTGCCTTGATTTAGTGTTGTAATGTGTTTAATGCATTCACATTAGGTCTTGGGCCCTTGTGAACTAATGATCTTAAAATGGTACCTTACTAAAGTGTTGTGAAGTGTTGTAACACACTCACACATTTGTAAGATTTTATTAATTAACTAAACTTAATAAATCTATTTTTAACCTTAATCATGCCTTATATGGACTATTTTAAAGTGTTGTAACACATTTTCACACTTTTCTAAGGTTATCATTAATAATTGGGTTAAATTCTTAAACTTTAACTAGCCTTATTTTTCATCCACAAGCCCCATTTAATCCATCTTTTTGAGGATAATCCTGATACAAATCAACACCAATCATAATTTAGGTGTTTTCAAGTTGAATGGCTTGAGAATGAGTCCCACCTAGGTTTTTGGGTCCTGAACCTAGTTTCACACCTTACTAAGCATTTTTAAAAATGGTCCCATAAATTATGCCAAATGGGACTCATTTTCCACCTTGGATGAATGAGTCTCATGTGGCCCAAAATCAAAATTAATTCAAAATTTTGGTGATATTTTATCCTTCTAGACTTGATGTTGGCTTGTAGTGTTGTAATTTCGACAATTATTGCATAATTGAGTATAAATACAAGGTTCTTTCACTCATTTTCACCTAAGAATTTTGTGAGAGCATTCATAATAGAAATATTGAGTTCACAAGAGCATTCAAGTGTTTACAAGATCATTTCTAAGGCATTGAAGGGTAGAATTCTTCATCAATTGTTGTACTAGTTCAAGATCAATCATCATGTCAATATTATCAAGCATCAAGCATGTTATTGAGCTAGTGTTGTGATGTTGCATTCAAGATCCAAGGTCATGCATTGTTCTACACTTATATCAATATCTAGATCTATATCCTTCATGGCCATTTCATGCTAGATTGCTGATTTGTATTACAAGACATCATTCAAGGTATTATTGCTCATGTTACATGTCCTATATTGTATATTTCATGTTCATCTTTCATTATTTCATCATTTGGTTTAATTACCTAAAAGGGGTTTGACCAAGGCAAACCCCTATTCACTAATAATCAACAATTTTTTCTCCTATGTACATGTGTGATTACAGTTTTATAGATTAAATAAAAGTATATTTGAAGCCTTCAAAAGTACCAAAATCACTAAGTTTCAAATGTCATCAAATTTGTCATGAAAACTTGTCAAGACTCACAGAAACTCAAATCTGGGGAAAAATATCCATCCAATTTGCATGAAATCAGTGGGAAAGTGCTTATTTTTCAATTGCTACTTTAAAGTAATTCCTCATAGCATAGTACTTAGCAATTTCTTTAAAGTGGGGGCATACATTGGCATTATTCTATTGCATTATTATTTTTCATGGTTCATGGTGCAGTTTTCTTATTTCATACGATGCATTTGTCACTTTGTGGATGACATTGGGTGTGATGTCCTTTAGGAGCATGATCTCTCTTAGCATATTACATGCCTCTTTGTGGCTTGATGTGACATACTACATCCTCTATGTTCTGAATTTTCTATTCTTTGATTGGTCATGTCTTGGATACATTAGAAACAATGTTCCCTAAGCTAAAGACCTCACATGAACTAAGCAAGAATCCTTTGAAATTTTCCTATTTTTTGAATTTTGCATTTATATGGCCACTTGCATAATAGAACTTGCATGCCTGTAGAGCCATCTTGTTTGTTCATGAGCTCTAAGCATACAAAGTTTTTCTTGTCTCATGAAGCTCGAAAACCATTTTTGCATGGTGCCTTATTAAAGTTATTAGGAGGTATAACTTTGGTATGGTTTGAGCAGGAAGCTCGACCGAGGCATGACTTTCCCCATAGCCACTTGTGTGTGTGTGTGAGTACATACCAACCATGAGTGTATGTGTCTGACCTTTTTGGACTTCTCACCTAGTGGAAAGCCACGAGTTTCGTTGCCATAGAGTGATTATGAATTTTTTGTCAAAAAAATAACATAGATATGATCTACATTGCATTTGACAAATGGTCAAAGCTTGATCCACCCCTTCTTCATTTTCATGTTGTCTCATTTTCTTTAACAATGCATGATTGTGCTTTGTTGTTGCTCTTTACCACTCTCATGTGTGTTCCCTTATGCTTATGTTGGTTTTCCATAGGAGCTTGGTCTTGGGGGCTTGCACAACCCCTTGGTCATGGTTGTCCTATCTTTTGAACATTGGTACATTTGAATCGCCCTTGGTCATTGGTGTATTTGGTTTACTTTAGTGCAAGTTGGAAGCAAGTTCCTCCTGTCACTAAAGTGGGGGCTAGATGTAATGATGGAAAAATTTCCCTGTGAATATAAAATTCCTTGAGCTCCCTTCAGGTGGTTTTGATTTTGCTAACTACCATCCTGTGCCTCAAATGTTTGAAATGCTACCCTTCGCTTCTCAATCAGGTTTTTTTTTGTTAACTCTATTAGTTGTCGTCACGTGTCCAACATGTGCTCCTCCTAGCAATTGCTTCCTTCACTCTTCTATTGGCTCCCACAATGCTTCCACTTGTCGTCATCATAGACACTTCAAGGATGCTTCCCTTCACTTTTGAGTCGAGCCTCATTTGCGTGCCACATAGCTTTCATTCACATACACTTTCAAAGGACCCCATAGTTGGCGCTATGGTAAAAAATGCCTCCATGTTTCTTCACTACACAGTCTCTGAACTCAAAGAGGAGGAATCAATGAGCGGGCTTGACCTGCTACCACATGTCTCTTTCATAGGGACTTCATCAAAAGGAAAGATGGAGCAAGTAATAAGCTACGACATGTTGACGCGTGTCTTAATTGCTTTCATAGGTAAATGACACTTATCTACATAGGGTTTTTCTGTGACCATTGCCATCATTTGCAAGGGATGCATCTGGCTAGGGAGGGACTACGTGCTATGGCCCGAATATTTTTTGCTACAATGGCTAAGGGGAATCATTGCTTGAGATACAAAATCTTTTATGTTATTGGCCCACCAAGCAGTGGGATTGCTAGCTATATATACTACTTCTTTCTTTTATAAATGATTTCAAAACATATAGAAAAATTAGGGAAAGACACCAGACATTTAATATTTCTTTTAGATTATTGTATGAGACTCTCAAACCATGCCATTGTTTGTCCTTTTTGTTTTTCTTAAGCTATTTGATAAAACATTAATATTGTGTCATTATTATCCTGAATCGTTCATTTGTAAAACTTCTATGATTTTAATACAAATTTGCTAGTTCAAATCATGTCTTTGACTCCTCTTTTTAGTGAATGTGTGTAAGAATTATTTTATGTCATTAGATGAATTGCTTAGATATTTGATGAGCTTAAAACATGTTCATAAGTTTGGATATTATGATGAACTTTTAATATCTTTACTTTTGTTATTTGTGGCTGTTTAAACTATGTTGAAACCTTTTATGAGGATATCCTGTAGCAAAATACTTTCATATTCCTGCAGCTTATTGTGTTGACTTGATTACATTTATTGCCACATTGACTCCCTAAATGACTGGTATATTGCATATAGTTTTTGAATGATGAAATATATTTAAATGTGTGATTAATGAATGGATATTGTGTATGTGCCATACGCCTTTTCTTTCGCACCTGTTACCTTTTGTTTCGCAGGTTGTTGAAGAATGATCAAGTCAAGCGCAGTCAATCTCGGCCTTGCAGTAAAGTTCATTTCCTGCACGACTTCGAGGAAGCTCCGATGAAGACTCTTTGACCGAAGCCATTTGGAAAGATTTTTAATGACAGTCAATTTAGAAAGAGTGGAGCGCTAGATTCTCTCTGGATCGGGTTGAATGCATAAATTCATTTATGAAGTTTGTTCCTTGATAAGAGGATACACTTTACTTCCACGTCTTTCTTTGATAGGGTTAGTTACTTAGTTACTCTCCTGATTTAAAAATAAGGTTCTCCTCCTGCGCGAGAGAGATGATAGTTAGAGTAAGATAGAAGATAGCAGATATCATGTAAGAATCAGTATCATAATGAAAAGCAGAATCTGTTTGATAAGAGACAGAGTTTGTTGTTAGTTTCCATTTCAACAAAGCAATGTATACCGTTCTGTTTTCATGAATAAAGCTTGATGAAGTTCTGAGTTAAGCATCTGTGTAATCAGTAGATGCTTGCTAAGGGGGCCCACTTAGTAAGTATCTATAGCTAGTTAGTTAGTTGTTCTTTCTTGTTGATCTTTAATTAGCTCTCATCTTTGAATTTTTCATACAAACTCAGTCTTATATTGCTCCTGCAGCATAGAGAACCCATCCCTGTGCCTGTTCCTACATCATAAGGCCAGTTCATGGTTTGTGTTTTAGTCGTAGTCATTATGGTTTCTGTTTTAATCAAATCATAGTTGAGTTAAAGAATTTTGCATTACCTTCCTATGGCGTAGATAGAATTCCTTTCCAGTATTTGTTTTCTGCTAAGATTTGACCGAAACTAATTCTTGCTGCATATATTTTTTTGCGCCATTTAAAGTATACGTCCCCTGGTTTGACAAGTAAATGAACATCCACAGAGAGATGTTAGTCACCTATCAGAATGTCCAATTCCCAGGAAAGGTTCTACTGTGATTTTCATATCCTTTTGTGGTCGCGACCACTATTTATCTTAGATTTATGTTATTTTGGAACATAGTAGATTATTGATTGGGCCCTTAAATCGAATCCTAAAGGATAGATTTACCGTGCCTATATCTAATCCTTGGCACATCGCCTTAGTTAGACCTTTATTTTTTATATCTGCTTCCTTTTCCCATTCCAAAACCCCAATTACAAAAGAAGTTGACTTCTTTAAGAACCCAAAGGTTACTTTGTTTAGAACAATGTGTCCCCCCATTAAATGAGTTTCCCATAAAGGTTGTTACCTTGCCAATTTTTTACATCAATAGTATCTTTTTTTAGTACGCTTGGTGGGACTTGCTTAAATGAATCTAAATTCAAAGAGAGTGTATGAGCCATCGGCCTATTACTAGGTCCCAAAAAATAAATAATCCTGGGCTATTAGTGCCACCACTAGGAATAGTACAATCCATGACCCAATTAGTGAACATTCCACTTCATTCGTCCCTTCCACTAGCCATGTTTCCCCCTGCAAATAGAAATTATGTGGCATGGGACATTGGAAGTCCTCTTGTAGCACTAATAGCACCTACTGTCTGGGCTCTTATCCCAGCCTCCACTCTAAAAGCTATACCTAAGTTCACCGGAGATGGCTCAAGAACACCATCTGAACATCTACAAGATGTGGTAGAAATGTGTTTTGTGCATGGAGTTACAGACCAAAATGTAGTGCTAAGGTTACTCACCACCTCTTTCAAAGGAAAGGCACTATATTGGTACTATACGCTGCAAGCTAATACCATTGGTACCTGGGATCAACTTGGAGACCCTTTCTATGAAAGATTCTCAAATGATGGAGATAGGTCTTTGCAATATCATCATTTTTCAGTCATAAAATGGGCCCCATGTGAAGCCATGACTGATTTCAACACCTGGTTCCACATAACTTGGCAAAGAATCTAGGTTGCTATCCACCCACTAATCGGGCTAGCAATCATGTTCTATCTAAAATATACCAACCTTGATATTTTTGATGATGATCTAGTATCTTGGTGGAACTATGCTACTAGATGCATAAAGTGTTGCAGTCAAAGTGGAGAACAATCTGATAGACATCAGGAAGTTAATGCCTCATCCCACCATGCCTATATTCACTGAAGTATTACATTTCGCCCAGGAAATTTCATCTACCAGTGCCTCTGCACCTCCCCAATCCATGTATGCATATCTGAATGCACCATGGAATGTTGCTTCTACATCCAACTATTCGAAGGAAGAGATGAGTGAGTTCAAGGAAATGTTGCAGACCATCTCTAATGAAATAACTATCATCAAGTGAAACTAGGCTGCTCCTTCGAAGCTAAATTATTAGAATTATCAAGGAGAAAGGTATTCTTACCAAAAAACTAGTTCCAAGGAGATGCTGGCACCAATCCACATATTCAAACTAATCAAATAGTACCTATGCCTTATTCGCTACAAAGCGCCAACCCAAGTTCAAGCAGAGAGCTGACAGCGGGCAAAAACAATTTAGTCGATGACACCAACCCCTAGTGTTTCCCTTGTGGTGGCTCACATATGCCTCAGAATTTCCCATGTGACAACCTAAAACAAAAGGTGGTGGAGTAGCATATCCAAGGCATGACGTCCGACCATGGAGGTTATGTATATTCCTCTCCACTAATGGAAAATGTGGTGCTTACCGCACAAATGTAGGGGATGTTCTTGGAGTAGGAAACAGATAATGCTCTCGATCACATGCTTTTCTCATGGATGGAAGAAGAAAAAGTAGTGTTCGCAAATTATGCATCCACATTGAAAACCTTGCAAATTGTATAGTCTGATTACAACACTCGCTAAAAGAGGAGATTCATGAGCGAATTAATCATTTTGCAACTAATCAGTCCATAGCCCAAAAGTTCTTCTGTCTAGACGACTAGTACCCCTATAGTGGCACAACAATGTCTGCCACAAAGGGAAATTGTTATAAAAAGAGCTAAGGAGAAGAAGCCTCTGAATCTTCCATGATTCAATGTGGTGGAACAATTGAAAAAATCATCCACTAATGTGTCTCTTTGGGATATCTTGGCTATTCCAGAACATAAGACATTGCTACAGAAGGCTCTTTAGGAGGGTTTGATCATTGAGCCAAAAGAGAAATTTCTCAAAGGAAAGGTTGTTGATCAATCACCTCCTACCAAAGTTCTCACGAATAGCATAGAGGAATCCCCTACCAATGTTAAAGACAAGCCAAAACTGAAACCCTTCTTCCTAACCCTCATTGTGGGAGATAAATTATTGCACAATGCCATGATTGACTCCAGTACTAACACTATAGTCATGCCCAAGCAAATGGCTGAAGCCGTAGGACTTAGTTATGAGCCTTTAAAGAAGGGGGTTATGCAACTTGATGGGAAGAAATTCAAAATTGTAGGTGTCATCAAAGACCTCCCCTTGACTCTGTTCTTCTACCCTAGCATCACAATTCCACAAGATACTGTGATCATAGATGTTCCCCCTATGTTTGGTCTCTACCTATCTTGAGAATTCACTTGAAAGATATAGGAGGGTATCTTTCTTTGGACTAGTCACATTTGATCCTAAGGACCAAGCATGGAGCTAAAGTGAAAATAGTGTTTGAAGCTCTACATTCTGAACATGTGGTCGATGAAGCTATGATCAAATTTGAAGCTATACATACCTCTTTCACTAAGGAAGAGACATATTGCACTGAGTTGCTGGAAGATGAAAAGGTGAGCAGAAATTAGACTGATAAAGAGGTGTATACACCTAAAAATGGTCATCACCTTTAATTAATTAAATACTAGCTATTTGATTAATATTCCAACTACATATAAATAAGTTCTCAATTTATTTATATTGTTCACCCTTCTCTAATTGTCCAAATCTAAAACATATTCTTCTAAATTAATTAAATAAACAAGGTTCCCTAAACTTGTTTTATTTAATTAATCTTCACTAAATCCAATTAGGAATTAAATTACATTTCTACAACTTTTTGTGCCACCTCACCAAGGTCACATGAAAATAAATAACTCTATTTTTTAATTAGAATTATCTTCGACTCATTTTAAAAAAACATGGCTCATTCCTCCCATAGTTCCACCAATTTTGGAGCACATGGCTCATTCCATACTTCCACCAATTTTGGAGCACATGACTTATTCCTCCCACACTACCACCAATTTTGGAAGCACATGGTCTTCTCCTCTCACACTTGAATCTTCTATCCAAATGGCATGTTTCCCATTGGTCAAGAGTTTCTTCCATCCAAATGGCATGTTGTCTTTGGTCAAGGGGACAACATCTTGATTCTTTTCATCTTCACCATCCATTTTTCTCATTTGAATCTAGACTGTTGATTATTGCCACCTCACTATATACTTGGAAAAGGCTATAAATGCAACCCTTGGGCCTTGTATTTTGTATCCACATTTGAAGAAAGTTATCATGTGGGTTTTACCATTGGAGCTTGGAGAATTTTGGAGTCTTATAGCTAGTTTTCACATCATGTTTTTCTTTGCATTTACATCTTAGCTTTAAATCTGTCATCATAGTTGCATTTTATGTCCTCCATTGCATCATAGTTGTATTTTATGTCCTCTATTACATCATAGTTGCATTTTAGATTAGTTTATTTTAAGTTTGCATTTGAGCATATGGAGTATCATCTTAGTCATTTTTAGTTTGCATTTGAGCATATGTAGAATCATATATAGATCATTCTAGTTCAATACCATAGCATCCACCTCCACTTGTTCATTTATCATAAACATCATCCTCCACTCATCATAGCATTCATCATCATTGTTTGCATATAGTTTCATGTAGGCATTTAGTTGGCCTTCATGTTGAACACCAATCTCATTTCTTAAGTGTCATTCTAATAACCTTTGTGCACATAGAAATCTGAGGACCAAAAAGGTTAAGAGAATCATTAAGAATAGAGGACAATGAGATGTTCTTGAAAGATTTAGTTTGTTGAAAATTAGAATAACTTGTTTGCTTTGAATATTTAATGTAAATTGTTTCATTAAGGTTTATGTTGATATTAACTTTACACATTTACACACACACAAAATGGCACCCACTGTGGGGTCTTCCCTCATTTATTTTTAACTTGCTGGAAAATTTATGTTCACAGGTTTAGACGTGAGACTTCTGGTGCTTCTTGCACTCATTTTGGTGACTCTTGCACCTGTTTTGGCACCTTCTGCACCTATTTTGGTGCCTTTTGCACTTTCTATGGCACCTTTTGTCTTTATTTTGGCACCTTTTTCCCATTATGTGGCACCTTTTTCCCATTTTGTGGCTCCTTTTGTCTCTATTTTGGCACCTTTTTCCCATTTTGTGGTGCGTTTTGTCTCTATTCTAGAACATTTTGTCTAATCTTAAAATGGTCATATCTTGGTCATACAGAGGTTTTTTCAGAGCTTTTTTTTCAAAATGGGGTATAATTTCATAAGCTATGCAATGGTGTACGTGTTTCTCAATTTTTGTGAAGTTAAAATTTTCAATTTTACACCGAAAGTCAAATCACATTTTAACTTGGTCTAAGTTTTAGGGTTTTTATGCTTAATCATTCACCTAACCATTGTGTCTTCTTATTTATTGATCTCATCTAACATTTTGAGTATTTATTGCAGGTTTTAAGAGGAACATGGAGCATTGAAGTGAAAGAAAAAGCATTTGATATGATCCATTATACTAAAAACACTGGTCAAAGAGATTTTATTAAACTATTGAAATATTGCAAGGGCTGGAAGTGATTTACATGTTTCCTTTTGGTTAAGATAGAAACATAGCTTAATTAAAAGGTTAATGAACACCATGTTTCCTTTTGGTTAAGTTAGGAACATAGCTTAATTAAAGGGTTAATGAACCCCATGTCTTTTGTGCTTGATGGATGGTAGGCATATGCTCTCCCCTTAACTGAGTGACCAAAAAGCTAGACCCATTCACTTTTTGTGTGCGAGTGTCAGTTGAGTATATCGCATGTGTTCTCTCTTTATTCATGTGGAATAAAGATTGATTGAACTATAGGTATACTTTCTTTCTTTTGTTTATCTTAGAGGGCTTTCCTTGTGGGAAAAATTAATCACCCAAGGGAATGAACCAACAAGTAACACGCTAAAGCCAAGCGACTTCCAACTGGTATATAAATGTCGATATTGGAACAAAGGCTAATATCATGAGGATATTTTTGACAAGAAGTGAAACAATGGTATCTCACTGCATGGATTATCCCCCATGAACGAAATGGCCACATTAAAACCCTTGTTATAGTTTGGCCAAAAACCTTTATCTATTCTTTGGTGCAGCAATGTTCATTCTGAAGGCATCCACATTCTCGCAATTTTTAGTAGAGATGGAAAATATTCCATGGGAGATTCATGGGTATTGATGCTTGGTTTCCTTGAGAATTGAGTGTCGTGGAGGAGAGCTAGTGGGGTCAAGCATCTAGTCATCAACTAAGAATAAGTGTGGTTGGGGTAAAACCCACATGGAATCCAAAATAATACAGTCTTTCACAACCTTAGGAGTGTAGATTACTTGATGTGTCTTTATCAAAGTGTTTTCAAAAAAAACAAAATGTCACATATTGAAAGTGAAAACCCTGATTCAAAATTGCATTTAGTGAAACAACTGAGTCTCCCATTGGAAAATCAGATAAACTAAGCAAATTTTCAAGAAACTTTCAAAAAACCAAGTTTGCACCTATTCTGGTGCCTTTTGTCTCTATTTTGGCACCTTTGTCTCATTCTATGGCGCCTTTTACACATTTTGTGGCACCTTTTGTCTCTATTTTGGTGCCTTTTGCATAACACAAAACAGTGACCTAGGTTCATCTCCTATCTGACAGTCAGTCTCATATTGGGAATCCTCAGAAGTATTAAACCAATCCTTAGGTAAAATAGAGTCTGAACATGTGTGTTACCAAATTATTTCACAAAAGATTAAAATTCGGAAACCAAATTCCAAACCTCTTAGTCCACAAGAACTCCAAAAACTTCTATTGACACTTTACAAATTTAGAGAGAGGTTGAGCTTCAACTTCTACAAAAGAGCTTGCAATAACAATCCTGAATTATACATCTTTTATTATTGTCAAAATCTAAGACTTTTCCAAATATTTGAGTACCTCATTTAGGAAGAAAATTTCCCTCTGGTTTTGCAGTTTGAACCAAAATTTTCAAACTTTCTCAAGTCCAAAATCATTCCTTAGGTACCTTAGAATCTAAACTTGTTAAAATTAAACTCTACAAGTGGAATTTTCCAACCTAAACCAAGATATAACATCTCAAAGTATCAAAATCATCAAATCTATCACACCTTTGATTATTAAGCCTAGTTTCATCATCAGGATTTATCATCCTTTCATCACAAAACGAAGCTATATAGTCAAATCAAACCTAGTCTCATTAGAATTTGTCATTATATTTGAATTAGTTGTAATCCTTGGTACTTTTCCAAACAAAGATCAAAATTTTAGTCAAAACTATAACACTTGTATTCCCATTTTAACAAGACCCCAAAAAGTGTAAACTTAAAGAACGGGAAATTGAAACTCAAACCATCATGGCTGAAATAGATGAGGATCAATTGAATGCTTTAGCTCATCAAATGAAAAACCTTCAACAACAAATTTGGGATATGTAAAGAGAAATAACCATAGAAATATATTTGTTGTCAGACATCTATTCTTATCCATCTGACAGAAATACGGACATGACACCTTCTCCACCAACAACTACATCATCCAAGTTCAATTTCTTTGATTTTTTGAAAAAAATCAATAAGCCTAAATCTTAGTCCTCAAATACAAAGGATATTGAACAATCTTACCATGTCATGCATCTATCTTCATCTCCCATAAGCCAAAATATACCTCAATATTTTTTCACTCAAGTCAACAATTCCATCCAACCATCTTCTTCTATCATATCTTCTACCTCTAATGATTCATGTCAATCTCTCAGTCCAAACCTTGCTGTCATAGACTCCTCTACACCTCAAGATAAAAGCATTCTTTCCACTTCATCCAATGATACCAAAATTCCACAAGTTCTTCCAATATTGGACCAAGACCCCATCTCTCAAGAATTATATGATGATCCCCTCCTTTCACTTTTCATCCACAATGATTCCTTTCCATCTCAAGAGAAAAGTATTCTTCCAAGTCCTCTTTCCACCACATCTAATGAATCAATACGATCTTGTGATTCCATTGCATCCTAGGAGCATGATAGTTCTTCCATCTTATCTAGTTATGTCCCCCCATTTGATGATCAAGATATGCTTTCGACAAAATCTCATGATTCCTTTCCTCATCAAGATCAAGATATGCCTTCCATACCACTTCATGATAATTATATACCTAGTAAAGAGCAAGCTACTCCATCTTCTACATCTCATACTTATTTTCCAAGTCAAGATCAAAGTACACCATCATCCCCATGTAAAGAGCCTTTCACACCTATACAAGCTATCCATGAACCCCACACCTACAAATTGGGATCCTCCACAGATCAAAGTACCCCATCATCCCCAGTCAAGATCCTATCACACCTATACAAGCTATTCATGAATCCCACACCTACAAATTGGGATCCTCCACCTTTATCCACTCTAGTTTATTTCCAACACCTATCCTTTCATCCATATCATATCCTCCCCAAAATGGACTTGCATTTTGTTTCACAAACAATAACTATCCCATTGGTAAATGAATATGTCAAAGTATGAACTACAAAGGAAAAGGATTAAGCCTTGATGAAAAAGGTATCCTAGAACCCCTTTTTTCTCAAGAAAATCCATATTATCATGACATTGGTTATACACCTAAGTGTCCTAGTCCATCAAACCTACCATCTATCTTAGGTCATCCTAATCCACCAAACCATCCATCTATCTTGGGCCCTCATCCTAGTTCATTGAACCTTCCATCTATCCTAGGTCCATATCCTATTCCTCAAGAACAACAAAGGCACACATCCTTGATGCCCTTTCAAAATTCTACCTATACTCACTCATCTATAATACCTTCCTACCATTCATCTCAATCCACCCCTCCCATTTCTCTTGGAAGCAATTTGGGTGCCAAATGTCAAAAGCTTCCATATCAAAATCCACATGTGTCAAAGGATCAACATGTCTCCTTGAAGGGGCATGCAAAAATAAAAGAAAAATTGATCCAAAATCAAAGGAAAAATCGAAAAGGCCACAAAGGCCCATCAAAGCAAAAAGGAAATTCTCAAAGACCACAAACGTCCATAAATCAAAAGAAATTTTCAAAAGGCCACAAATGCCCATCAAAGCAAAAAGAAAAAATTCCAAGGCTACAAAGGCCCATAAAGCAAAAAGAAAAATATCAAAGGCCACAAAGGCCCACAAAGCAAAAATAAAAGTCAAAAGTCATGTGGATTCCTAACAGTCTCATAGAAGCAATAAAATCTAAATTAGTATCCAAATTTGCTAATCCAAAAGACTTCTCCAATTGTCCATCTAAAAGTCTATCATCTTCCAAATCCATTTTTCCTCCATCACTCCACCCTTCAAGGTGTGTGCCAATGTTGACCTTGGAATCCTTTCCATCTATCCATCAACAAGCCTTTCCACCTCCTATCCATTATCCAACATTCATCCCCCATTATTCTCGTTTAATCCAAACCTTTGGATAAGTCCTTAGTTCTTCCATCATACCTTTAACATGCCAAAATTTATGAGTTTAATCCCCATTGCCATGGTTTATTAAAGGGATATTTGGTCATGAAACTTGACACTTATGTCCAAGTTCCTCCATCTCCCTATCATCCATATCCTATTTTCCATATTCCTCTTGCACTCTACACTTGGGAGACAAGTTTTATCCATCTTATCATTCCTTACATTTCCACCTTTGATCTTGACAAGGTTAAGGATCTTCTTGAACATCATATATCTTATCCTATACACTCTATCCATATCTTATGTACCATATCCTTTGTCTTATCCATATTCTATCATTCTTACTAGATATATCCTTCTTCTCATCCTTGGCCTTGATGAGGAATAGGGGAAAAGTACTTGGGTCTTGTGTCTGTATCTTATCTAGTTGATCTTGATCATCTATTCATCATAGTATACGTTATTCTTTCCATCGTATAGTTGCATGCAGGAGCATAGTTGGCTTGCATGTTGAATACTAATCTCATTTCTTAAGTGCCATTCTAATAGCCTTTGTGTACATAGAAATCTGAGGACCAAAAGGTTAAAAGAATAATTAAGAATAGAGGAAAATGAGATGTTCTTGAAAGATTCATTAAATTGCAATTTAGATCAGCTTCTTTGCTTTGAATCTTTAATATAATTTGTTTCATTAAGGTTTGTGTTGATACTAACTTTACACATTTCACACACACACAAGAGGAAGTTCTCTTGACAAAATATATAGATGCTGACACTTTTGACAACTATCATGCTACTGGGTTGGGAACCTATTTCATCTATGATGAAGATCAAGTGCTTTTGAAGGTCATGAAGGAACTTGAAATTAGCCAAGATTTAGAGGTATGGATGTTGCATTTTGATGGAGCAAGATGCAAAGTGGGCACAGTGGCTAGGATATGTTTAAAAAATCCCCACACAATGAAAAGACAATTAGGTCTTTCTGCTTCTAGTTTGCTTGTTCGAACATTGAAGCTAAATATGAAGGCCTAGTGCAAGGTCTGAGCCTTGCTAATTGGATGGGCATTAAGCAATTAATGGTGTTCAGATATTTTGAACTAGTGGTCAACCACGTCCAAGGGATTTCCATAGCTAATAATTTTTGCATGAGATCCTACAGACATAGGTGTGGGACCTAATAGAAGGCTTTAAAGCCTTCAACATTTAGATAGTGCCTAGGAAATAAAATGTTTATGTAGATTGCATGGCTGCAATCAAATCTCAATTTGAACCTACCACTGACCTAATGCATAACAAACACTCTATGTGAGTGATAGTCCAACCGGTGATTCTAGATAATGATCAGAATTGATAGGTATTTGACAGCGATGAACACATCACCTCATTCATCTAGCAGTTAGGATAATTCATCAACCAACTCCAACTAAAGACTATTGAAGCCTATGATGGAAAAATCATTTAGCTAAGGTCTAATAAGCTTTTGAAAGGGTTGATCGCTCTTGAAAACCTATTTGATTACATTATGATGCAAGAAATGATAAAAGGAAGTTTGTAGCAAACAAAAGCAACTATGCAGACCTTCATGTTGGAGATGGAAGAAACCTCAAAGTCGGGAAGGACATTCCACATCACAATGAGGAAAGCCTCATCAAATTCTATGAAAAGTATGAAGGAGTGGTGGCCTAGTCATATGATGACGTTAGGGGACATGATCCTAAAATCATCCAACATACAATAGAGCTGATGGAAGGTGCAAAACCAGTCTGCCAAAAATAGAGGCCAATTAATCTGAAGATTGAAGCCATGATGGCACAAGAACTAAAAAAGCTAATTCAGTCTCAAATTGTCTTCTTGATCAAGAACAACACATGGGTATCCAACCTTGTTCCAATTTGAAAGAAGAAGAAAGACATCTGCTTGTGTGTTGACTTTCAAGACTTGAACAGAGCATCCCTAAAGGTTCATTATCTACTACCTTCTATGGAGTCAATCTTGCAAATAGTGGCAGGTTCAAAAAAGTTTTCTTTGTTGGATGGTGTTGGCCTCCTACAATGATCTTAATAACTAAGCCTTTACAACCATGATTCAGAGATTGGAAATCTAACCTGAATAGCCATTTCAATCATCATGAAGGTGCATTTAACTTATCAACCCAAGGACATGAACTTGAAATGGGTCAACACAGTATGTGCACTAGGAACTCAAAGTAGCCATTTCATTCTACAACTAAGTAACACAAAATACTGAAAGTAAATTTCTTGGAAAGTAATAAAACAAATGTTGAACAACAATCAATGACTATGCTAAGCTGAAATGCATAGCAAGAATAAAAATACGAGCAATAAATAGGACACTACTCTATCTAATTTGGCTATAGGAACAGTCACAAAATGAAATTCTAGTGGCTGTAGGAATAGTCAATGCCAAATTTCTAACTAAGTAGTAAACAACAAGTAATAAGTTAATCTAATGCTAAACTAAGAAGACAAATTACTCACCAAGTGGACCCCCTTAGATAAGTATCCTCTAAAACTAATGAAAACTCATGTGCTCAAACTCAAAAATTTATTTTATTCACTGTGAATCATGAGTACAAAAGAGTAATGTATCTATATTACTAAAAATTGGAGTGCAAGTACAATATCAAATTCTGAAACCTCCTGAAGACGGAGCATCAAATCATTATTTATACTAACAACTAAATGAGGCAATCAACTCCATGATTGGGAAGACACCATTTAGGGAAAAGAAAGAAAATGGAGCAATGGTGTTTCTGCATGCATGGAATCTAGTCAGACATGTAGGTCCAAACATAGATTCAACTTAGTAGTAATGATCATGCATGCTCGATCATTAAATTCCACTACAAGGTGATTACGTTCAGTTGCACGAAGAATATTTTATCATTGACCTCCTTTGACTTGGAGCAATTCCTTTGTTGGAAATTATGCTACATGCCCAACTAGCAGTGTCTTCCTTAACTTAGCATATTAAATCTACATGGTAAAGTTAGTACACATAATAACTACACATTTATAACCACCTTAAGGAAAATTCATTAACCACATGCAAAATCAATATAGATAATCCACATAATATGAAAAATGTCATCAAAGATTGTAGAGATAGGATTAAGTCCAATGCCAGTGGTTTGAGGGAAACATTATGAAAATAACAACATTCAACATTAAAGTCCATGACATCATCCAACAAATAAACTATAGATTCTACCCAAAATTGGACCAAAAACTAGGCTCATCACTCCCCCCAATCTAATTTTTTGTTGGTCCTTCAGTAGGGGAAGGGTTGTTCTTCTGCTTGGTCAAAGCTCTAAAGTTTGCATTTGATAATTGTCCAACATCAGTGGTTGCAGTGCATGAATCAAGATCCCAATAGAATCCTCCCAATCTATCAAATTTGTTCCATCCCTATTTTTCTATAGCAATGTCAAACTAGTAGAATCTAAAGTTTGGCATGGGACACATGAGCATGGGTGGGTGGAAAGTCAGGGGAAGCCAAGATCGCCCCTATGTTCTCCCAGTTTGAATATACCTATCAATCATTTTTAGTGTTTTAGCATAATGGTGGATGGAATGAGGCTCAACTTGCTTCAACTCATCAGTTAGAATATTCCATCTTTGTGATAGACATCTCATAATTTCCTCCTTTGTTGTTGTATTTACCTTATACTCACTATAAACTGCCTCAATCCAAGGCATAATCCTTTTTCCATAACTAGGTCTGAGAAGCATTCTATGCCATTCTCTATAAATATCCCTTGGGTTGCTTGATTCAGCTCTAATGAGCAGAGGGATATCATACTCCAATTTCTTATAAGCTCCATGTTGCTATCCTTGACTAATCTCATTTTGTACCCATGACATAAATTCCCTTAATTGGACATCCCCAACATATAACAATGGATTCCAATCATGGTCTTGAGTTACAACATAATTATGTAAATAAAACTCACATAGCAAATTGTTCATTTTAGGGGAGGCAATCCTATAAGCATTGAAAAAATCAATGGGGGTGTCAATAGAAGGATACAAACTTGAGGAAATATGTGACAACTTAAAAGAGAGATATTTCTCTTTCAAGAGCAGAGCATAGACCCTTGGAGGGGTCCTACATTCTAAAATTTATGGTGTGAAAGCTACCATATCATCCATCCTCTGATTTAGGGTGGCAATTTCTACATCTTTATCTTCAATCTCTTCATCCTTCTTTTGAATTTCCTTTTTCAATTTATGTTTTCCCTTTCTCCATTCTTCATCCCTTCTTTGTATTTCTTTCCATAAATTCAAAATTGTTTCATGTACTATAAAATTAGGAGGATTATGAATTCTTGCCAATCTTTTGTCGATGACAGATCCTTGTATGGCACTATCTACATGGACTCAAGTTGTCCAGTTATCTCTAGCTATAGGGGTATTGTTTCTTCTTTCACTTCTTGCTATAGGGACTCTTGTTCTTGTTCATGTTGTGGTTGCAGGAACTCCTACTCTAGTTCTGGTTGTTGCTGCAGGACTTCTTGCTCATGCTACAGGAAATACTGATTTTCCTCAAACTCTTCTGCAATGTTAGCAAGATCAACTAGTGTTATATTTGTTGCTCTCCCAAATATATCCTCTTTTTCGACATTTTCCTACCCCATTGGAGCTTCAGGGTCCTCGTGTGATGTCTCACTAGGCTTAGGGATTTCCTGCAGAGGCGTACCAATCATAGGCCTAGTTGGTCTTGATTTCTTGGGAGGTTTCTCATGCTTTCCTTTGGCTGCAGGGTGAACAGTGTTAGCCTTCCTCTTTTTAGAACTTGGCACCTTTCTTTCTATAGGTTGTGTTTTTTTCCTTCCTTTTCTCATTTCTACTTCTCTCATATGTTCCATAGTTTTCATGAGGGTTTCAAGTGGAATGTCATCATCAGAATCACTGGAATAACTTTCTTTTTTGAGTGCTTTGTTCCATAAGAACTAATTTCTATGGTTTCTTCTGTTGTAGGAGGATTCACACAAGAGCCAACATTAGAGGTTGAAGTGCCAAGAGGGGCTTCATCCGTGCTCAATCTCCTACTAGACCTACAAGGTTGAGGTAAAGCCCTAGGTTCCAAGTGCTTAGGTCTAATTTGATCAATATTTATAAATTCTTCCCAGGTTATTGTAGATACATCATGTAGAGACTTTTCAACCACCAATTTAATCATACAATGGTGGGAAATAGAGTTATCCCTACCTTTTTTGGGTCTCAACTGTCATGATTGAGAGAATATTGTATAGCACATTAGGCACATTCATCCTCCTTCCATGCCTCATGTGATTCAAAAGCTTGAACTGTATGAAATGAAAATTTGACTGGAAACCCTCATAGGTGATGTATTTGATAACATAAATGACTATCTACTTACATGGCTCAGGAAGAGACATTCTCTTTGCACCCTATTTATCAATGCTCAATGGGGGTTCGTTTGGCTCTATAAATTTGACCCTAGCTTATCTAGCGTCTCTCGAGGTAGGGTAATTTTTGCCATTAGCTGGTAACCTTGTGACCTCTACAATTCTTTCCTTAGTTGCCACAACTTCCAACCCTTTTACTGTGTCTTTCCCTTCAGAAAATGTATGGGAAAATTCAAGGGAAATGCTTTCATCAAAGCCATCCAACTTCAGGAAGCAATCTGACCATCCGCAGTTTCTAAATTCAGCTAGGCATTGTGCATCCTACAATAAAACATCATGCACCATGGGTTCATTTCAAATTAACCAACCTCCCATTCTTTGGAATCAAACAAATGCTCTACAACTTCTTTCCTATAATTCCCTTCTAAAAATCAAGCTCACTTTCCTGTAGTACCTGCTAAATTTCCAGTGCCAATATCGACTGAATGTTCTTTTCTTTGTTTCACTTTTTTTCTTGCAGCTCAAGATACGATAGGGGAAATAATGGAAAGAAAAGGGGTGATAAAGGGGAATTATTATGGGAAAAAATGGTGGCTATAGTTAATGTCACTTCACACGTGCAAGCCATCCTCTCACTTAGATTTCAAGTCAGCTCATTTTAAATTTTTTGATGTAGCCTAGCATAAATTGACACATGGACAATATATTTACATCATTTTCATTCCCCTCCCCCCAACCTAAATTTGGACATGTTTCCACACATGTGATATGGGAGTGGTGATTTGACAGGGGATGATGACATTTTATGTAAGCTTATATAATAATGTATAGTGATTAAATGAACACACTTAAAAGATGATTAAATATAGCAATTAATGTGCACATACCTAAATGTGTGGAAGATTTGTTGCAAAGATTGTGGAGAAAGTACCACTCACCTTTTAGGGAATAAATTGAGAAATTAATGAAAATGAAGTGGAGTGAGGTGAGGTGGAATGAAGTGATGGAAGAGAGAGAAAGGTGGTGATGGATGGGTGGATGGGTGGATGGATGAAGAAATGGACTTCCACGTAAGTGAAAGTCTTTATTATGAGAGAGTATGTACCTTAATTAGCCAGAAGGAGGGACACTAGGTCCATTTCCTTCAGCTACAAGAAGCTCGGGTGCTAAATGCTGGGTGAATTATTGTAGGAACTCTTCTTTGGAAGATGGCTTGTGATATAATCTAAGGCAATGACCATTGACAAGTAATTTGAACCTGACAGGGTCAATGGTAGTAAGCTAAACAACTCCATTAGGAAATACCTCAACAACTTCATATGGTCCTAGCCACCTTGTCTACACTTTTTCTACATTCTCCTAGTATCTTGAGTCATCGAGCAGGGCCCAATCTCCTGGTTGAAATTTTTTGTCCTTGATAAATGTGTTATGCCACTTGATTCTCTGATTTTTCACTACTTCTATATGTTACAAGGCTGCTCTTCCTATCTCATCCAAAGCGTTTAGCTGCATGATTCTTTCTCTTTGTGCCTCAGAAATATCCATCCCCAAATCTATTGTAGTCCATTGAGTCTTATATTCAAATTCAATTGGCATCATAGCTATCTTTCCATATAGTAACTCAAATGGGTTGAAGCCTGTAGTTATTTTCCAGGTTGTCCTATAGGCCCAAACAACTTCTGATAATCTATTTTCCCAATCCTTTCTATGAATAGCTACTATTTTAGTCAGAATGGCTTCAATCTCTCTGTTGGTCACCTCAACTTGGCCATTAGCCCATGGGTGATAAGGAGTAGACTTCTTGTGCCTTATGTTGTAATCATTAACTAGTGCTGCAATAAAGGTTGATGTGAATTGTACCCCTTGATCAGTCACCATTTCTCTTGGGACTCCATATATTGTGAAAATATCCTCATAAAGAAATTATGCAACCTTTTTATCCCTTGCATGCTTCATGGCTTTAACTTCTACACACTTTGTCACATAATTAGTGCATACCAATATATAAGATTTACCATTTGACGAAGGGTCAATGAGTCCCACAAAATCCAATCCCCACTTGTCAAAGGGAGTGATTACTACCTAAGGGCACAATGGCATCTCATTAGATTTGGTTGGTCTACCTATTCTTTGGCATCTATCACATTTTTTGGTATACCTTCTTGCATCCTTGTGTAGTGTTGGCTAGTAATATCCTATGTTCAAAACCTTCATTGTTGTCCTCTTGGATTGAAATTTTCCTCCATATCATTCATTGTGGCTTGCATGAAAAATGTCATATGTCTCATCTTCTCTCACACACCTCCTCATAAAATGGTCAGGTCCAATATAAAAAAAACATCCAACAATCCAAGAGAAAGGCTAATATTTTTCAATGAGTTCCCTTTTCTCTTTTGGAGAGAAGTAAAAAGGAACTATACCTATGATGAAGTAATTGTCTATGTCAGCATACCAAGGTGTTTGGACATTGAGGGGGAATAGATGATCATCAAGGAAAGAGTCATCTATGGGCTAATTGTCTTCTGATATAGTTAGCCTTGAAAGAAAATCTGCAACAACATTGACCTTCCCTAGCTTATCCACAATGGTTATATCAAAATATTGCATCAATAATAACCATCCTTCCAATCTACCTATGATCAAAGGTTTATTCATGAGATATCTAATGGTTGCATGATCAGTGTGCACAAAGATTTGGTAGCCTGTTATGTAATGTCTGAATTTTTTCAATGCATAGATTATTGCTACCATTTTTTTTTCTGTCATTGTATAATTGAATTTAGCTCCTTGTAAACTTTTAATGACAAATTAAATGGAAATTTCAATAGCTCCTTTCTATCCTAAGACTGCTCCTATGGCATAATTTGATACATCAGTATAGATGTGGAAAGGAAGCTCCCAATTAGGCCCTTTGAGTACAAGATCATGAGTCAAAGCTGCTTTCAAGTCAGAAAATGCCTTGTCACAAGGTTCAATCCATTGAAATTCAACATCTTTAGTGAGAAGAGTGTACAATGGTGTTGCAACCTTGCTGAAATCCTTGATGAAACACTTGTAATATCCTGCATGACCCAAAAAACTCCTAACATCCTTCTATTTTGTAGGTGTGGGAAGATTTGTGATTACCTCAATCTTTGTAGGATCTACTTGAATTCCCTTATGGGGGATGCAGTGGCCAAGAACTACACCTTCCCGTGTCATCATGAAACACTTTTCACTGTTTAAGGACAATTTTTGGTCTTCACATCTCTGCAAGACCCTTATGATATTTTCCAACGCTTGATTAAAATCAACACCATAAGTGGTAAAGTCATCCATATAAATTTCCATTCAATCATGAGAAATGTTTGAGAATATGTTAATGACTTCCCACTGAAAAGTTATAGGTGCATTGCATAAGCCAAATGGAAGCAACGAATAAGCATAGGTCCCCCATGGACAAGTAAATGTAGTCTTCTCCTAGTCCTCTGGTGCAATTTGGATTTGGTTGTAGCCACTGAACCCATCTAGAAAAGAAAAGTATTACTTTCCTGCAAGTGTGTCCAAAACTTGATCAATTAAGGGTAAATGAAAGTGGTCCTTCTTGGTGGCAGCATTAAGTTCCCTATAATAAACACAAACTCACCATTTCCCTCCCTTCTTGGGCACAATCACTAATTGAGACACCCATTGACTATCTGAAATGGGGTAGATAAATCTTGCATCTAATAATTTATGTAGTTCTCTTTTCACAATCTCTCTTAGTGTAGGGTTAATTCTTCTTGTGGCTATCTTACTAGGGTGCAATCATCTCTAATGTAAATTTTGTGTGTGCAAAGTTTAGGATCCAATCCCTTCATATCATGATAATCCCATGCAAATGTATTTTGATGGGTCCTTAATAGGTTCACCAATAACAATTATTGTTCTTCATTTAATTTACTATTAACATCCAAATATTTTCCTTCTGACAGCTATACTTGTGTAGTTAACTCTATAATGGCTGCTTCATTAACACATGGTACCTTAGCTTATATGATAGCAATGTATGGGGCATACCTATTGCTGCAAGAATTCTATCTGTAGGAATAGTGGCTACAGGAAGAGTGGTTGTAGGAAGCATGTCTATAGGAACAGTGGCTACAAGAAGATTGTCTGTAGGAATAGTGGTTGTAGGAAGAGCAAGCATAAGTGTCTTGACTGGAGTAGTAGAATGAGAAGATGATGCTTCCTCCACTTCACAAGTGTTCTAAATTATGCTAGCCAATACTTCATCCTCATCTTGGAGTTACATTTAAGGGCTTCTACCTAGCATCATAAGCTACGCCATAGAGTTAGTTTCCTCAACCTCTTTACTAACATGTGGTCATACGGGATTATCTTCATCTTGAAATGGTTGAGCAGATGAATAAAGAATAAAATTTTTAGTGCTCCTCCCATTTGAAAGGGTCATGTCACCTAATTGACATCCAATGTATGCATCTGTTGTTGCCAACCATGGCCTTCCAAGAATAATGGGATACCCACCTAGTGTAGCTTTAGGAGAAAGAATCATAAAGTATGTTGGGTACTCTGAGGAGTATAGAACTACCACAAGATCCTCCACTACACCATCAGGCTTAACAGTAGAGCTATCAGCAAGCTACAGGGCAGTAGGAGTGGACCTCATGCTTGTGATATTTACTTGCTACAAGATGTTTTTGGTCATTACATTTATTACTGCCCCTAAATCAATTAGAGCATTCTTTACTTTGAACCCGTTTATAACAACTGCTACCACAGGACTACCTGGGTCACTATACTTGGGAATAGTCACTTTTCCCGACATGATGTCAGCTAGTTGTCCCACCACATGAACTGTAGTTGGGTCCTTCTTTTTCCTACCTGGCTGCTTAAGACATGCCTTCTTTATTTCCTTGTCGTAGATTGGAACATCCTTTATGGCCTGAAATAGAGGTATCTAGACACATATATGCTTCGTTGATCCAAGATGTCAAAAGTTGTATCCTCCTTTTCTTCCTTCTTGGTAACTTCCAATCTCTGAGGAAATGGTGGCTCTTGTTTAGTCTACTTGACTTGGACTAGTTTAGGATTTTTAGATACACTAGTTTGAATGGGATCACTTAGAGGCTCCTCTTCCTATTCCATAGGAAGCTCAGTGATAATTAGCTTGGAAGGGGTCAGTAAAGTAGTACCTAAATGCAAGTGGATATCACTTACACTCACAATGTATGTAGGGAATTGATTTGAATCAACAGAGTAGGAAGGCTGCTACTTTGGTTTGTTATTTGGACTGGGTGTCGATTGAGCTGGTAGTTGAGTAGGTTTAGGTGTATTTGAGCTTGGATTAGTAGGTGGAGGCATTATAGTAGGATGTTGGGGTTGAAAAGGTGGCTGCATGTAATTGGTTGTCTGAGTAGGCCATTATTGTCCTCCTCTCCATTGATTTGTTTATTTCCAATTTCCTAGAGGTGGCTACCAATTCCCCTGAGGTTGCTACCACTGGGGTGGAGAACTTTGATGACAGCGCCAAACATTTGGAGGGTTACTCCAAGGATGTGGTGGATATCATCCATAACTAGGTGGATATGCGGGCTTCCATTGGTTATAAGATGAATAAAATTTGAAATATGGCCCAACAAAGGATAGTGGATCTGGTGGCATACCTTGTCTTGGAGCATAAGGATTCCTTTGTGCAACATAGTAGACTTGGTCTTTTTCAATCTGGATTGGATTGAACTCAGGTGGAACCTTCTTGCTCTCAAGATTAGCTACCATTGCAGTCCTTTTTATTTTGTTTGTAGTGGGGGCAATACTCTGCCAACATTTCTTTTGTCTTCTCTTGCTTCTTCTTGGCCTGAAGTGTGTCTAGCTGAGCAGCTAGATTATTGATAATGTCTTGCTTGAAGTCTTCCAGCAAATGAGTAATCTCTATTCTTGAGACTCCACTAGTAGTTGAATTACCCATGGAAGATTGGTAAGCTCTCCTTTTCTTTAAAGTTTCCCTAGAGTAGTTATAGCATATTTTCTTGATATCTTCCCAAGGAACTTGGGAAATATCTCCTCCTCCCATGAATTTGAAGGCATGAGTGCAGCTATCATTGATTCCTCTTAGGAGAAAAAACTTCTGTGAGTATTTATTAAGTGTATGGTGTGGATATTTTTGAAGGAAAAAAAATAAATCTTGCAATGTAGTCTTATAGGCTCTCATCTTCCTTTTGTTGCATCCTGAAAATGTCACCTCCTCTCATGTTATTGTCTCTGCAACATTCCTTGTATTTCTCAAGGAATTTTGTCTTCATGTCTTCCCAAGTTTCCACAGTATCTCTGCCTAGGCTCTTGAACCATCTTAATGCAGCCTCTTTCAAAGTGGTAGGAAATAGCTTAAGCCTATGGGCATCAGTAATATAATCATAACTCCTACAGAGTATGTCAAACTCAAATAAAATGGTATCTGGATATTCTATGATAAGTGACCCATAAAACTTTTGGAGTGCTGAGGCAAGAATGTTCTTGATGTTGTCAACTTCATTCTGATGGGAAATGGGGAAAGGAAAAGCTAGTTCGTTAGGTCTATTCCTATTTGCATAAGCCATGCCTGCTTGATGTGGTTCCAAAGCAAAGGGGTTCTCAAGCCTATTTTGATCTTCAAAGGAGAATTCAGAACTAGTCAGATTAGGATATGCATCAGTAAAGGGGTGTGGATCTTCTTCTTCTTCTAGTAGATTTTGATAGTCAACTAGCTAGAATGGATTAGGATTGTTAAGAAGGAATCTCCCATAAGCATCCCTTCTCCTTCCTCTATGCATGAGGTATCACTCACTATTAGTCAGCTCACACAAAGAATTGGTAAAGAATAAGGGGGGTCATTCCTTCCTAAATGAGGATATACTAAGAAAACTTCTAGAAACACTACAAAAAGAAAAACTACTAATGACTCCAAAAGACTCCCTAGTTTGACACCATCCCTGACAATGACGCTAAAAATGTTGGCCTCCTACAATGATCTTAATAACTAAGCCTTTACAACCATGATTTGGAGATTGGACATCTAACATGAATAGCCATTTCAATCATCATGAAGGTGCATTTAACTTGTCAACCTAGGGACGTGAAGATGAAATGGGTTAGCATAGTATGTGCACTAGGAGCTCAAAGTAGCCATTTCATTCTACAACTAAGGAACACACAATACTGAAAGTAAATTTCTTGGAAAGGAATGAAACAAATTTTGAACATCAATCAATGACTATGCTAAGCTGAAATGCATAATAGGAATAAAAATATGAACAACAAACAGGACACTACTTTATCTACTTTGACAGTAGGAACAGTTACAGAATGAAATTCTAGTGGCTGTAGGAATAGTCAGTGCTAGATTTCTAAGTAGTAAACAACAAGTAATACTAATTTAATGCTAAACTAAGAAGAAAAATTACTCACTAGGTGGGCCCCCTTGGATAAGTATCCTCTAAAACTAATGAAAAATCATATGCTCAAACTCATAACTTTATTTTATTCACTATGAATCATGAGTACAAAAGAGTAATGTATCTATATTACTAAAAACTAGATAGTGCAAGTACAATATCAAATCGTGCAACCTCTTGAAGAAGGGGCATAAAATAATTATTTATACTAATAGCTAAACGAGGCAGTCAACTCCATAGCTTGGAGGACACCATTTAGGGAAAACAAAGAAAATGGAGTGATGGCGGTTAAGCGTGCATGGAATTTGGTCAGACATGTAGGTCCAAACGTAGATTCAACTTAGTAGTAACGCTCGTGCATGCTCAACCATTAAATTCCACTAAAAGGTGGTTACATTCAGTTGCATGAAAAATATTTTGTCGCCAACCTCATTTGACTTGGAGCGATTCCCTTGTTGGACGTTATGCTGCATACCCAGCTTGCATTGTCTTCCTTAACTTAGCATATTAAATCTACATGGTAAAGTCAGTATGCATAATAACTACAGATTTATAACCACCTAAAGAAACATTCATTAACCACATGAAAAATCCATATAGATAATCCATATAATATGCCAAATGTCATTAAAGCTTGAAGAGATAGGATTAAATCCAATGTCAATGGTTTGAGGGAAACATTACGAAAATACCAAGATTTAACATTAAAGTCAATGACATCTACCAACAAATAAACTATAGATTCTACCCAAAATTGGAACAAAAACTAGGATCATCAGATGGCTTCTCTGGTTACAATCAGATCTGGGTCAAAGAAGAAGACTAACACAAAACAATGTTGACTACCAAGTGGGGAACGCTCACGTATGCTAAAATTCCTTTTAGCATTTCAAATGCAGGAGCCACTTTCTAGTGGGTTATGGATATCGCTTTTAGCGAATTGATCAATAAGATTATCCTATTCTATTTGGATGATCTGACTATTTTCTCCAAACATAAGGATGATCATTTTGATCACCTTGAGATGGTTTGAAAAAAAGGCCAGGAGTTCAGGGTATCCATAGACCCAAAAAAATGTGTCTTTGGAGTGCCACAAGGCAAGCTATTGGGACACATAGTGTCCAATGAAGGAATTTTGATTGATCTCAAGCAGATGAAAACAATCAAAGAACTTCCACTATTAGTCAGGAAGAAAGGAGTACAATCTTTCCTAGGGAAGGTAAATTTTGTGAGAAAATTCATTTCAGATTTTGTAGGGATAATTAGACTGATCACCCTAATGCTAAAAAAGGATCAATTATTTAAATGGACTAAAGAAGCTAGAGAAGCCTTAAGGAAGGTTAAGGATGCTATTTCTTCAGCCCCTGTGCTAGTCAATCTAGACGTATCGAAGGACTTCATAATGTATGTATTTAGTAGGAAGTCAAGCATTGCTACTATCTTAACTCAAAAGGATGATGAAGGAAAGGGAGAACATCCAATAGCATTTCACTCCCAGACCTATAAGGAATATGAGATGAACTACAACTTCATCGAGAGGCAAGCATTCACAGTTTTTAAGGGCTTAAGAATTTTTCAAACCTAATATCTTGCAATAAGGTGATTGTTTATGTCACGCATTTCAGTGTGTGGGAGTACATCATGGAAGGAGAAATCACTGAAAAAGAGTGATAATTGGATTAATAAGATCCTTGAATATGACATTGAGGTCAAGCCTACAAAGACCGTCTGAGGAAGAGGACTATGTGAGTATTTAGCACACGATGAGGAAATGATAGCCAAAGAAGATAAAATTTAGTTGGTTCTAATAAATGAGTCTAAATTCAAAGGATGCTAGCTGGTAGACAGAGTGAGATTTATGCACATAAAAAAATATCCACTCAACCTTCCTTCTCAAAAGAGAAGATTCTATCGATTGCAAAACAATGGATATGTTCTCATCGAAGGGGTCCTTTTAAAGAGGAACTTCAATGGTGTTGTATTGTAGTGTGTCACAATAGAGCAAGTGAAGCGGATTCTCGACAGTTTCCACATTAGTCCCGTGGGTGGGCATTTCTTTGCTAAGAACACCACCATCAAAATCATGTGCACCAGGTACTTCTAGCCTATGCTATTTAATGACTCATACTCCCTAGTAAAAGCTTGCAAAGAATGCCAATTCTTCGCAGGGATAAGAAAAAATTATGTAATGCCTCTCATTCTAATAGTGGTTGATGAGCCTTTCACACAATGGCACCTTTATTTCATCGAAATGATCAATCCCGCCTCCAATGCTAGACACAAATAGATTCTAGCATTCATATACTACTTTACCAGGTGGACCAAAGCAATGCCTCTGAAGGAAGAGATAGTGGACTTCCTTGAGGATCTGTTGACAAGATTTGGCCCACCCAAAACCATCATCTCCAACTATGCCAAGGATTTTCTAAGCTCTAATGTATGTCAATTCCCACTCATGCATGGAATATTCTTAAAGACATCATCAAACTACTACCCATAGGGGAATGGCCTAGCAGATTCGACTAACAAAAATTTAGTCTGACTCATCAAAAGAATTGGTTCAGAGCACCAACAAGAATGGTAGAAAAACCTTTGAGCAACATTGTGGGTAGACCACATAACTCCTAAGCAAGTCCTCAATAGTTCGTCGTATGAGCTAGTGTATGGGAAAGAAGTGCTATTGCCTATTTCTATGGAGATTCTAACACTACAATTGCTCAAATCTCTTGAGGTAGAGAAAAATGGCACCATGGAGGTACAACTGGGTGAGTTGTTGTAAGAGCAGGAAAATAGGGAAAAGGCCTTGATAGCCATGTCATACTACTAGTAGGTGGTTAAGAGATGGTTTGACAAGAAATCCTGAGACCAAGGTCTAAAATGTGAGGACTTAGTGCTAAAATTTAATGAAAGGGTTGAAAAGCCAGGTCAGCATGAAAAGTTTGACAACCTTTGGGAAGGCCCTTTCAAAATAATTCAATGCAAGAAGCATAATGCATTCAAATTGGAAAACATGCAACAAGAAGCATTGGGGATTCCTGTTAACAGAATCCACCTAAAATTATTCAATTAAGCTTCAACATTATTCTACCAATGTAAATATGCGAGTAGTGTAATTTCTTTTCTTTCATGTTTTTTTCTCGGTTGATCTTTCAATAATTAAATTCTATAGTGCAAAGAAGTAGAAACAATGGAACCCATTATTACAAAGTGTAAATAGAACTAAAAGCAACCCAAGAAGTAGAGAAAAGTGAACACACATATTTAGGATTTAAGAAGAAGACAACTACATTGCAAATAAAAGGAGATAGAATGTTATATAAGTTGTATCTTCATTATATTTATATACTTTTATAAGTACATTGTGAAAATGGCTAAGAGGCCCCACTTTTAGAGTATATATTTATATATTTTCTATATCTTCTTTATCTATCTATGGTAAAGCCTTTTCCAAGCATATGTACAAAAAATGAACTAACAAGTATTAGTTCTTAAAGCATAAAAATAAATTTTTAGTTGTGGGCATGAGTAGCAGCAATGGAGGCATCAATGGTAGTGTTTAGAATCACTTCATCAGTAGGGGAAACATCAAGACCAGCAATAGCATCTGTAGGAGCAATGGAAAGTGGTAGAGGGAACACCAAGTTCTTGAAGTCAGTGTACCATTCAATGTCATAGAAAGGAACCATATTGTACAATCAAAATAGGAAATGGCATGCATGGGTCACCCTTTGGAAATTTTCTTCTTGCAATTGGATGTGGAAACTACTTAGGAATGAGACCCATTATATGACTGTGTCTTCTTCAACGTACTTGCAATGGTTGCTTGCCATTGGCAAGCCTATACCAAATGTAGCATTTGCCACCACCTCTCTGAGGCCGTCCAAGTACTTCTTCAGAAATATCTCAAGCACCAAATGAAGAATCTATGAATTGGGAATGTGAATGTCAAGCATGGATGTGAAAAAGTGAGAGAATACATCAGTATTAACTCTATACCTGTCCTCATAGTTAACACAGTCCATTCCTAGAACCCACTTTATCGCTATAATGGCTAGAAAATGCTTATTCTTGGTCATTCTTTTGAGACACCCAGTTGAAATTTCACCATGAAAATCCAAATGGGATTTCTTGTAGACTACCTAATTGGAGTGTTCATGGTGCCTAGCTCTATGTAAACTACCTAAGTCCAAGCTCTATACAACTATCTCGTACCTAGCTCTACAAAATTTTCTTAAGTCTAAGCTCTATGCAAATTCTACACAAATGTTGATGCCAAATGCTAAGCCAGTTACCTATTACCAATTCTGCTAAGATTGCTAAGCATGATTTTTCTATTGCCTAAGTGCCTATTTATAGAAATGGATAGGATAAGCGTGGTAATTTGCATACCATAAACATGATGTTAATTAAGTACCATCTCAAAAATTGCACCAAGGCTCGCTTCAATTTCCCACCTAGTTGCATCTGCTAGGTAGGATTTGTTGCGTACAAGATTAATAGGAGCTAATTAATTAGCATAAGCTAGTGGAAGTCATCAATGGTAGTCCATACGACCAGAGGCTGAGGTGTTGCATTACTATCATTTTTCAAACTCTAAGGCAAAACCCATATCTTTTCAAGCACTTATTGTATATTTGGCTTAATCGTTCCATTTGGGATATTAATTTCCACAAAATACAAACACCTAAGCTACATTCAACTTGTTGGATCAAGTTCCAAGAAAATTATGCCAGAGTACATCATTACCAAAGGTCATTATGAATTGTTGTCATTTCAAAATGGCAAGTAATTCATTTCACATGAGAAAATAACTGGCGGTACATGCCAAATTTAATGCTAAAAGGTGAGCGTTGTTGGCCACCTCAAGAAGGAAATAAAATTGTGAAATATTTTCAAACATGCTACCTAGAGAAAAAAAAGCTTTGAGCGCAATCGAAGCTGAGGTAAATTGCAGAAAATTTGAGCTAAGCAGAAGTCTCCAATAGAAGGAAAATAGTAGAAAGTTCTCAAGTAAAGTCACAAGTAGAGGCAACCCAAAGCTTGTTTGATGCTATGCGTGCAACATTAGCCAACTATTCCTTTGAAGAGGTCTCTTACACGTCACCTGGTATAATAGAGAAGCCAGAATGGGTAAACACACAGGTCCTAGACGAGCCCAAAAGTTATAGAAACTAGAGCCTAATCAAGGAGGATTGGTATAATATTCATGATCCCATCCTCACAAAGAACACTAAGTCTTTGAGGGAGGTGACCTACGAGAGGATGAAGAAATTCAACAACTTGGATACTTTGGCACAAAAGCTATGGTTCAATGAGCTCCCACAATATATGGTTACATTTGTGCACTATTTCCCATAAGTAGTTGATGTGGCCATCAAACACTTCAATTGAAGCACCAAAACCATTGAAGGCTAGGAGTTGAAAGTTAATATCTACCCAAGAGATATTTAGAATATGTTGTGCATTCCTAACCAAAGCTACAAATCAAAAAAGATAGAACCATTCACTCCAAAAAATGGGGATGAAATATGGAGAACTAGACAAAAGACTCTGGAATTTTATAACAAAAAAACCCTAAGGCCTAAGGAAGATCAAAGAAAGCCACCAAAGATACCGACGCCACATAATGCCTTCCCCATAGACATGCAGGAGACCTTCTCAATGTTGGAATTTTTTTGTAGCCTAGACACCAAAAAAGATGTGCACGAGTTTCAGTTGGGTCTGGGGTTCTAGTTCTATAAGCAACATTCCTATTTCTGGTATGATTTTGCACAATTCCATATAGATGAGATGAGAAGGAAAATAAGGGACTGCTAAACACAATGGAAGTTCAAGTTTCCTTCCTTCCTTGCCCATATTTTTTTACATTAGAACCTTGATTTCTTCAAGAATCATGTGAAGTTGGCTATTTTTGATGGATTGGGAAAAAGAAGGCATGTTTCTATATGGACTCCTCTCCTCTCCTCTACTTACGATTATTATGCATTTTTAGATTATTTCTTGACTCCAATTTTGTAAGATTTGAAAGGAGAGGATGGTATTCATCGAATCACCAAGGAGTAGATATGGTGTATGCAGAACTTCACCCCCAAATGTGACCGGTTTCTCAACGTAGATTTCACATTCATCTGGATGCACGGTTTAACCAGGGAATCATTTCACCTTCTGACATGTCTCACAAATCAGGTGTGCCCTTGAAATGTTTCGACAAGTATCCATCATCGACTACACCTTTTGTGGAGGACCGACAAAGAAGAAGCAATTTTTCATCTACCCGCTAAGCTTTAAAATGGTGGTCATGAACAAAAAGAAGATACACCAGCTACTGGAAGATAAGTTGGCTCATCTAGGGTTGATAATGATTTGTGATAAATGGAATTACAACCCTAAAAATAACTTTCCAAATGAATTTTTCAAGGTACCACATAGCCCCTAACCTTATTACGAAAAGAGTCAGAACTCATTGAAAGATCTGGATAATCTATTGGTTGACTTGATTCACATTCCTACAAACGATAGTAGGCCACCATGGAATAAGTTCTACTTTGCTATGATGAACTATGATGAGAAGTGTAAAATGGGTGCTTGCCTTCAAAATAGGTTATCAAAAATAGATGGATGGAGTAAGGAAATAATCAAATATTTGTGTGTGTACCACCAAGAGATCAAACAACCCAAGGCCCCTTATGGAAGTGTGGAGTTGGATGAACAATTTGATAAGTTGTGGAATGAGGCACACACATATTTCGACGCAAGTGCTAATAAGGATGATGGCTTCGATGAGCAGCCCAAAGCACATATGGAGAAGGGAAAAGAGAAGGAATCAGAAGTGTTGTTGGTCTCTACTTAGCTAAAAAGGAAGGCTACAGAGTAGCCTAGCTAGGCTGCTTTAAATGTGAAGATAAACGTATCGAGAGCCTCAAGGAGACTCACCTAGACCACGTAGCAAGGAGAAGAATGACTCAACAATAGTAAAAAATTGTAAAGGTGGAGGACTCTCCGCATACCAAATGACAATGCACAAAAGCAATTATTAGAGAGAGGTCACAAGCACCCATAACAAGGTAGGAGGTCATGGTGAGTCAGTAACCACAATCATCTAGTTAGCAGGTAACATTTTCTCCCTCTTCTCTTACTTCACAATCCTTAGTGTCCCTTGTTGTCTCTACAGTGCCCATCACTACAAGTGTCAACCCTTCCTTTTCCACCTCTTCCACAATGGTCATAGGGGGTTTCTCCAAGTTCTCCTAGGTGAGACCATTTATCTTGACACCTCTGCGAACCCTTACACTGTCTGTTGTTGCTGCATCTTCTCTCACCTCTCTTTATCCAACATAAATGCCATTGATACCCCTCCTGCTACAAATAAATTGAGCCCAACTCATTCCACTCAGTAGATGGATTTTGTCACAACTTTGCTATTGCCACAACACCCGATGAGTCCTCCTGCTGGGTCACAAATTCAACTTTGGCATGTCCCTCATTTCTCTCCATAGACAGTCGATCTCCCAAAGAAGAGAATTCCTGAAACCACTACCCTCATGTTCACTTTTGCCCTACCTCCCAGTGCACCTTTCATAAGTGAGATAGTTTACTTGCCAGCCCAATTTATGGTCCAAGGTGATGTTACAAAGGAATTGTGGGCTCTTAAAATTCAGAAGTGAAATGCCAAGGATGACAACAATCCAATGAAGCCAAAGGTGTTGACTCTTTACAATGAATTTCAGAAATCAATCCACTTCACAGCCATGTATTCGAACATCATTAAACCACAAGGGGAGATGCATGTTGATGATTACAGCATGTTCACCATGGCACTCGATCTAAACATAGCCCAACCATAGGAAAAAGTTGAGCTCATGGAAAAAATACAGTGGGTGGTGACGATTGACTTCCTCAAGTTTGGTCGCCAACTAAAAAAGAAAGAAGAGGAGTTGAAAAATTGTGAAGGATAGGGTCAAGTTCCTACTAGCAAAGGAAAAGATGATGGAAGCAGAAATTAAATTCTTATCAAAGAAAGCGCAGATGGAAAAGGTAGAGGAGAATAAACTCTGGGAGGAACTTGCAAAGTCCCAATCTGGTGAACCCACCCTAGTTGATGCACTATGACAGAGGAACCAATACTATCAGAGCAAGCTAGCTCTAGAAGAGTAGGCATTTCCACAAAAGAGAGAGGAGTTTGAATGATATCATGCTCAATTTGAGCAACAAATGCAATAGAAGGATGCACACTTTGGGAGCCAAAAAGCCCAATTGGAAAAAGAGCTCCCAGAGACAAAGTATTCTCTTGAAACAGAGTCAACAAACAAGAGCCAGGTTGAGGAGAACTAGTTGAAGGAATTAAGAAACATCCAGGAACAACTTGCATCTGCAAAAAAGAGGATTGTAGAACTAACGCAAGATTTCAACTTGAAAGATGCGAAGATTTCTCTTCTAAGTAGTATTCCCCAAGCCCTTGCTGCCTAGCTAGACCTCATTCCAGTAGCTCAGTAGCTATACGTTTCGTACTGGGAAATGGTCAAGGCCTTTTTCCTGACACTGCAACTGATGCTCCAATTTATGTCACAAGTGACAAGTTTGAGCAATGAGGTCCGTGGAGCAATTGAGTAGTTCCCACAGTTTATCACAGAAAGGGTTCTTGAGGAAAAACTTTTCTAAGTAAGTTATACATGGTCTTATATGAAGACTTAGCAAAGGCAGGGATCAAGGATTGGAAGGGTGCTGCCAAGACCATGAACAAATTCATCCACTTCCACTCAGCTATCCTTTGTGCAACCACTTTGAGCCAGACTATGGATAGCATGTGGAAAAATTTCTCCCAACTAACTAAGATGGGCCTGCCCTCCCCATTTCTTGTAGATAAGTCAGTGGCCACCACAGAGAAAATTGTAGTGAAGATTGAAGAGAAGCAACATGACACATCCGCTTTCTAGAGCTTTAGGAAATCCCCTACTGCAATAGATATTAAAGGTGTCACTCATCCGATTGCATGACTACTCTTCTAATTTGAGTCCAGGGCTAGTTTACCTATGACACTGCCTTACAAAGAAATGCTTGATCTGAGTGGAGCACAAGTGAATTTATGTGACATATTGACACCATTTGAGGCTGACTAGTTGCCTCCGTGGGCCACTCTTTCTAAGCTCTGACTCCATCACCCTATGGATGGTGGCTCTGGTCTACAAGCTAGAGAAAATTTTGGGTTCCTTGTTCCATAGGTAAAATGCCCCTAGTAGTCACCAAAAGTTGTGAATATAAAATTCCTCAAGCTCCCTTTGGGTGGTTTTGTTTTTTCTAAGTATCAGCCCATGCCTTAGATGTTCGAAATGCTACCCTTTGCTTCTCAATCGGGTCTCTTTTTGTTAACTTCGTAGGCTGATACTGCGTGTCCTCCAAGCGCTCCTCGCAACAATTACTTCCTTTTCTCTTCTATTGGCTCCCATAATGCATCCATGTGTCATCACCATAGACAATTCAAGGATGCTTCCCTTCACTTTTGAGTCGGGCCTAAATTCTAAATGCTATGTAGCTTTCATTCGCATACACTTTTGGTGGACCCCACAGTTGGCGCCAATGGTAAAAAATGCCTCCACGCATCTTCACTGTGTAGTATCTCAACTCAAAGAGGAGGAATCAATGAGTGGGCTCCGACCTGCTGCCACGAGTCCCTTTCATGGGGACTTCATCAAAAGGAAGGATGGAGCAAGTAATAAGCTACGACATGCTACCGCATGTCTTAACTACTTTCACTAGTAAATGACACTTTTTTGCGTAGGGTTTTTCTAGGACAAGTGCCATCATTCACAGGGGAAGCATCTGGCTAAGGAGCGACTATGTTCTATGGCCCAAATATTTTCTATTACAATGACCGAGGGGAATCATTGCTACTACCATCATTGCTCAAGATACATAATATTTTCTATTACTGGCCCACCAGGCGGTGGGATTACTAGCTATATATTGCTTCTTTCTTTTGTAAATGAGTTCAAAAGATACAAAAAAATTAGGGAAAGACACCAGGCCTTTAATATTTCTTTTAGATTATTGTATGAGACTCTCAGATTGTTTCATTGTTTGTCCTTTCTATTTTTCTTAAGCTATTTGATAAAACATTAATACTGTGTCATTATTGTCTTGAATAGCTCATTTGTAGAACTTCTATGATTTTAATACAAGTTTGCTGGTTCAAATCATGTCTTTGACTCCTCTTTTTAGTGAATTTGTGTAATAATTATTTAATGTCATTAAATGAATTGTTCAAATCTTTATCTTTGATTTCTATTATTTTGGAACATAGTAGATTGTTGATTAGGCCATTAAATTGAATCCCGAAGGATAGATTTACCGTGCCTATATCTACTCCTTGGCGTATCACCTTAGTTAGAACTTTATTTTTTTATATCTAATTTCTTTCCTCATTCCAAAACCCTAATTATAGAAGAAGCCTACTTCTTTTCAAACTCGAAGGTTACTTAGTTTAGTGCAATTGGCACCCCCATTAATTGAGTTTCCCATAAAGGTTGCTACCTTTCCAATTTTTGGCATCAACAGTCCCCTTAATTTGACCTTGATTTAGTGTTGTAATATGCCTAACATATTCACATTAGGTCTTTGGCACTTGTGAACTAATGGATTTAAATGGTACCTTGCTAAAGTGTTGTAAAGTGTTATAACACACTTTCACACTTTTCTAAGGTTTTATTAATTAATTGAGCTTAATGAACCTCTTTTTAATCAAAATAAATCTTAACCTTCCCTTATTTAAAGTGTTTTAAACTGTTGTAACACACTTTCATAGGCTTTTCATCAATAATTCGGCTTTCTTATGCTTTAATTGCTCCTATTTTACATCACAAGCCTCATTTATGACACCTTTTAGAGGATAATCCCAACACCAATTATTAACCAATCAAAATTCATGTATTTCTAGATTTTGTGACCAAGATTTAGTGATCTAGGACTCATTCACCACTTTGGGCGAATGGGGCCCACCTTAGTTTTTGGGTTTCGAACTAATTTTCACATATGTCTAAGCAGTTTTGTATTTTTGTCCCATACAATATGCCTGATGTGACTCATTCACCACCTTGGATGAATGAGTCCCATGTGGCCCAAAATCAAATTTAATTCAAATTTCTAGAGAGATTTTATTCTCCTAGATTTGATGACAATTTGTAGTGTTGTAATTTCAAGAATTTTTGCATAATTAAGTATAAAAACAAGGTTCTTTTACTCATATTCACACCTAGCATTCAAGAGATCATTAAGAATTCACAAGATTATTCAAGATCATTTGAGAGCATTCAAGGGAAAATTATCAAAAAATTTAGAGCATTCTTCAAGTGTCAATCATCATGTCAAAGATTTCATCCATCATGTTTGTTATTGTGCTAACAATTGTGATGTAGGGTTTATGATTCAAGCAAGTGTTTGAAGCAAGATCAACATCAACCAAGCAAGATTCAAGAATCACATCCATTTCAATCATCTTAATCATATTTGTAGCACCTTATTGCTAGGGTTTGGTGAGTTGCAACATTTTCTTTTGTTCATTCATCATTCTCCATTCATATTTGCTTTTGTTTCAATGTTTAATTACCAACAAGGGGTTTGAGCAAGGAAAACCCCTATCCACTAACCCAACAACATTTTTCCCTCTCCTTTGTTTGTGATTTACAAGTTTAGGTTGAATATTTCATAAGGAGCAAGATTGGAGAAAATTTGCAAATCATTCATTGTTGTCAAAGTTGTCATTAAGTCTTGGAAATCATTAGAGAAGACATTCAGATTGCAAATCAAAGATTCAAACTCAAAAACCAATCAAGAAGGACAAAGCGGATAGAAAAGAACAAGATCATCCTTTGAAGTTGTAGAAAAGCCCAACTAGACTAATTTTCCAATTTTGGTGAATGAGTCTCAGTTCCAATCACTTTTCAAGATTTTACAGATTTGGAGACCATTTTGGCAGATTTATGTTCCTGTATAGTTTCCCAGAAATAGGATTGATTAACCCAGCTTGGCAAATGAGTCCCAGTCAATAGTAAAAACAAATTTTGTAGTGTTATACACCTCCATTCTGCCCTCTCTGAATTTCCAAGTGCACACATTTTGCTTTACTATAATTTTTTGTTGCTTTTCATTCACTTTTCTAAGCCATTCTATAGACCATTACATTGAATTAAGGTTTTGCATCACATCTTGCATTTAGTTTTCTTTTCCAAGTTTAGGCTTGGTGTTGAACCCCTCATTAGATCATGTTCAGCCCCTACGACAACCCTATTACAAGATTTCTTTCTCTTTTGCATTGAGATCTTTAGGGTTTCCCTTGAATGAAATTGGAAGTGTGGGTATAGTATATGTCCAAAACAATATGATAGCATCCATCCCACATTTTCAATATTTCACAATAATATATTTAATAATCTCTATTTGCATTTAAAACCTCTTTGCACCTCTATGTAAAATTGGCTAATATGATTGGCATAGTTTAAAAATATATATGATTATCATAGTTGAAAACATATAATTGGTTTGAATGCATATAAACATCCATGCACAATCATACATACAATCAATTTAAATGAATTTAAGTCTCTATACTAAGCCGTTGTACATTCAACTAAAATATATTTAAAACTATCTATGCGCAGTCATAATATAATTCCCTAAAATGGATTAAAATCCTCTACGTACAACCATAATGAAATTGGCTAAAATAAATTTAAAAATCCCTATGTACAGCCATATTAAAATTGGCCGAAAAGCCTCTATATACAACCATAATTAAATTGGATAAAATTTATTTAATAATTTTTTTACAATGCTATTTAAATTAGTTGAAAATGAATTTAAAAACTCTAGGAACATGCATATAAAATTGGCTGAAATGATTATGCATAGTTCACGTATAGTTGGTTTAAATGCATATGAACCTCTATGCACAGTCATATATAACATCAATATAAATGAATTTCAACCTCTATAAAATGGATTTAGAACTTCTAGTTCTATAATAAAATTGGTTAAAATATATTTAAAAATATCTATGTATAGTCATTAAAATTTGTTGAAAATTGATTAAAACCATCTATGTGTAGCCATCATTAAATTGGATAAAATAATTTAATAATCTTCATGTATAGTTCTATTGAAGTTCACTGAAAATGGATTTAAAATGTACATCCATATACAATTCACTAAAATGATTCTTATTTCTAATTGAAAATATTTGAATATATCTAAAAAAAATTCAACTCATATCGACATATAATCAACCCATGACTGTTTGAAAATACCCAACCATATAGTATACACACATTGACAATGTTGTATATATGTATATAGTCTAATGTGTAACTTCCAATCCTAGTGGAAACTTCCAATCCTAGTGAAAAGTTTCCACTAGGATTGGAAGTTAATATATCTTGAGATAAGTACCACTTGATGTGAAGGCCAAAAGAATCATCACACTTTTTAATGATTTCAAGTACCCTTAGTGAAATTGCTACTATTCAACCAAGTCCCAACTCAACAACAAAATATCAACTTATACCCCAATCCAATCTAAGGTCAAGTCATATATTTGACACACACTTACCCCTCAAATCAAATATGATGATTGTCTTCCATGACTCTAGTGTCAATCTATGCCTCTGCAAAGATCTTACTTTAGTCTTCCAATACTTTGGTACCAACTGGACCACTTCCCTATGTAGCATTAGACATATTATTGAGATTTCATTGTGGATCGAGCTATTTAAGTTCTCAAACTAGAATACAACTTTACCTTAGATGCTACCCTAACATCCAACTAATACACACACAAAATTGTATGAATTGCTATAGACTTACTAGCTTGTTCCCCTAGTACTCAATTACAAAGCTCCAATCTCCCTTATAGCTCCACTTGACCTGTTTAGGACTATGTGGACATCATCCTTTGCAAGAAATCTCATGCCCATCCATAGGGTAGTGTGATTATTCTCCTTCCCTAGTATCTATGTGGAACATCTAGCTCTATGCTCGAGTGGTAGAACTACTTGTGAAAATTCTATTGCAGTTACTAATTATTAATCTCCTATCTATATAGATTATTTGACTGCCAAAAATTAATTCACAAAAAATATTGAAAAATAACACAATTGCAAGTTCACAAATAAAATCAAAGGAATAGAGAAGAAAACATGCAAAATAATGAACACAATATTTTTGGACAAATTGTCCCCAGAAAAAACCTGAAGGGAAAACTAATACTGTAGATGTGCAATTTTATTAAACTTCAGCAAATTAAGAGATACATAAACTACTTGCCTCTTACTAGTGGGGCTCTGGCAATATTCTTCTCTTGGAAATTCTTCCCCCAATTTCTCTTGTTGAAATTCCACAACTGTTGTGCCCAATACTATCATCGTGCCCTTGATATCACTACAAAACTATTTTCTCTCACTGCAAATCTACTTGCTATCACTACAAGTCTACTTGCTATCACTGCAAGTCTACTTGCTATCACTGCAAGTCTTTCTCGAGTGTGTGTTCTCGAAATTCCCATTGATCCCATTTTATACTTTTCTCATTAACAAACCAATGGCCATGATTTAATCTCAATCCATGGCTAATATTAACTAGACTCTAACAAACACTAACTAACTAGATTCTAGAAGTCTCTAGAGGAATCAATTAATTAATTAAATAATTATCTGGACAACTCACTTCTTTCTAGAAGTCTCCAGAAAAAAAATAATTAATTAAATAATCCTTGGGAATGGAGACACCTGTCCAAGATACAAAAATTAAGACTCCCTCTTAGCAAGGAAGGTGTTCTGCATGACACCCAACCTATCTTTGAAGAAGATGAATGTCTTTTCCTACTACCCTGAATGTATATATTGTAGCTAAACAATCCCCCACTGTACACAATCCCTGATGAAATGATATCTGATGTCTATATGCTTAAACCCATCATGAAACATCGAATTCTCAGATAATTTGATGCAACTATGATTGTCACAATATATTAGCATAGTCTCAACCCTCTAACCAAATAAGGCTACCAACAAATTCTGAAGCCATATCGCCTCACACATCACCATGCTAGCTTCTATGTATTCTGCTTCTATAGAACTCAAAGCCATGGACTTCTACTTCCTACTGTACCAAGAGACAACTCTTGATCCCAACCTCAAGCAACACCATGAAGTGTTTTTCATGTCCATTGTACTGCCTAACCAATATGCGTCAGTATAGCCTATCAACTTGATACCATCACCTCAAGCATATCTAATCCCATACTCAATTGTACCGTGCAAATACCACAACACATACATGAGAGATACAATCAATTTCCAATTCATGATCATAGGAGTACACATGGCTCCACAATCCTCCATCTCAAACATCCTCGATATTTTGATGCAGTATTTCCCTTGTCCAAGGAAAATATCTCCATTTTTCTGCCATAGCTCCATGCCTAGAAAGTAGTGCATAAGCCCCAAATCCTTCATCTCGAACTCTACTACAAGGTCCCTCTTGCACTCCTCTATGAGCCCCAGTGAACTTGTTAAAAGCAAGTCATCCACATATAGAACAAGAATGAGAACCTCACCCCCAACCACCAAGTAGTAGAGGTTCACATCTGCTTCACTCTTCACAAATCCCATTCCCTGCAAGTATCTATCAATGTGCTCATACCACACCCTGGGAGCCTACTTGAGTCCATACAAAGTCCTCTGGTTGTTCTATGTATACCTCTTCTTTCAATTCACCATTAAGAAACACCGTCTTGATATCCATCTGATGGATCTTCCATCCCATATGTGCTACAGGTGAGATCACGGCTCATATAGAAGTATACCTAGCCACTGGAGTGAATGTCTCCTCATAGTTGATTCCCTCCTTCTGAGAAAACCCCTTGGCCACAAACCTTTCCTTGTATTTCTCGATGCTACCATTTGCACCATGCTTGATCTTATAGATCTAGTGTGATCCAACCATCGCCCTATCTGTCTTTCTAGGCACAACCTCCCACACATCGTTCTGCACTATTGAGGTATATTCCTCAACCATCACATCTTTCCACACTTCCTATTATGTGGCCTCCTGATAGCTAGAAGGTTCACTATCTACCAACTGAATAACTAATGCCATATAGTCATTATTCCTAGCTGGTTGTCTCTATTATCTACTACTCATCCTAGGAGCTCCCACAAACTCTTGAGTATCCCTATGTGTCTATTGGTTCTCGCTACCAACTGTAGAGGATGAAATATCAACCTCTATGTATTCTTGATGCATCTCTTGGATCTACTACATTTTTTGCTCCATACTCTACGAACTCTCAACACCTGAGCCTATGCTTGTACTAGTAACTGTACTTGAGCTTCACTGGCCATGATCCGGTTGCACAATCCTTGGAGCTTTTGGTGGCTGCTCACTTTGATCATCTGCTGGAAAATCTCTAGACCTCCTAAATTCCTTGTCCTCCATGAACTTCACATCACACCTAAATATAATCCTCTTGGCTCTTGGAATAAATATATGATATGCCTTTGAGGTTTCATTATACCCCACAAAGTACCCTCTCTCTGTAGTCTAATCTAACTTGGAACATGTAGGCCCTAGAATGTGACAATATGCCAAACTCCCAAATATCCTGAAGTGGCTGAAATATGGCTTCTTCCCTGAGAATGCCTCCTCTGGTGTCATGTTTCCCAATAACTTATGTGGAACCCTACTTTGTATGTATACTACTGTACTGCATGCCTCTACCCATAAGTAATGTGGTATATCCTAGTCATACAACATAGCCCTTGCTGCCTCCGATATAGACTGATTCTTCCTCTCAGCAACCCCATTCTGCCATGGGTTGTAAGGAATATTCCACTCTCTTGATTCCTTCCCTAGTACATAACTCTTGGAACTCTTTCCATTTGTACTTGCCTCCATTGTTTGACCAAAAAACCTTTATCTTCCCACCTATCAAATTCTCCACAAGAGCTTTGAACTCTTAGAAGTGACCAAAAACCTCATCCTTATTCTTCAAGAAGTATATCCAAGTCTTCCTGGAGAAATCATCAATAAAAGTAACAAAGTACTTGTATCCTCTGAGAGACTTCGTCGACATTGGACCACATATGTTTGAATGTACTAGATCAATAACACCCTTGGATCTGGTGTCATTACTTCAAAAAGCTACTTTCATAAACTTTCCTAACACACATCCCTTACATACATCATCATGCTCTATGCTCACCTCTGGAACACCTGTCACTATCTCACGAAGCAATTTAAGTGCTCTATGATGTATATGGCCCATCCTCCTATGCCATAGCTCTCCTTGATCTGTAGAATTACTATTGTTGATTAGTGCCTTATGAGTATCAAACTACAACTTGTAAAGCCAGTCACTCCTAATTCCAATAGCTATGGGTGATTTCCAATCCTTATGCTTGATTAACACATTCGACCCTCTAAAGAGTACATTGTAACCTTTATCCTGAAGGATAGATACAAAAAATTAGATTCATACCCAAGTCTGGCACATGCAACAGATTATGAATGGGAATCAACTTGCCATACTCCCTCTGAAATAGAACAGTCTCTTTCCCAACTGGATTGAGTTTGGACATGTTCCCCATTGAAATATGGATTCTGATGTCCTCCTTATAACTAGAGAAGTACTCTCTAACTCTTATCATATGAAATGATGCCCCACTATCTATATACCAAACACCCTATGAGGTTGAGCTAACCATACAAGCTATGAGTGGAAACTCATCCTCCATTCTAGTACAGAGCTCATTTGCACTTGCTGAAGCTGCCATCTTCTTCTTTCCTTTCTTTTCGTTCTTCTTCCTTTATGAGCAATCGCTGAAATAGTGGCCAAACTCATGACAGCCATAGAACTTGATCTTAGACAAGTCCTTCTTCTCACTTTTGTGGATTTAATCCTTTGTTAGACCCCTTCTTTGCTTTCCCTTTTCCTGCTAGGGCAACATTTTCTTGTTCTGCCTCACTTTTCTGACTCTTACTATTGGTTCCACTAACAAGACTTAGTCTAAGCTTCTCCTAAGTGAATTCACTCCATAGTCGATCCCAACTCGGGAAGGTGTCTCGTCCATTGATGAATTGAACAAAGAAATCCCACTACTTAGTAAACTCATTCAGGGCTATTCATACTAGCTCGTCATCATCTTGTTAGTGGTAGCATTTTGGTATAGATTCAAAATAGCATCCCACATCTTCTTCACTATATCTAACTCTATGATATGTAGAACAATGTGGTCCTTGACACCATCAAGAATAATCCTCCTCACCTTGGCATCTTCCTTCTTATATGTTAAGAGTTGTGTTGGATTTGTAGGTACAACTACAACACTAGTCACATATTCCTTGATACCATTCTCTTCCAGCAATAAAGAAATTTTGGCTTTCTAGACACCAAAATTTGAGGCTCCATCCAATCTATCCTAATCTCTTAAACCTATTGAGGCCATCTCAAAAGATAAAATAATAATAATAAAAATTTGAAGAGGTAGAACTAGGTTTTATAAACCCTCAATTTTTCCTTCCTATGCCTACGCTGAGCCTTTTCTGCCCTCAAACCAGCTCTGATACCATGTGAAAATTCTATTGTAGTTACTGATTATTAATCTCCTATCTATATAGATTATTTGAATGCCAAAAATTAATTCAAATTCATAACAAATATTGAAAAATAACACAACTACAACTTCACAAATAAAATCACAAGAATAGAGAAGAAAACATGCAAAATAATGAACACAGTATTTTTGAACAAATTGTCCTTGGAAAAAATCCAAAGGGAAAACCAATATTGCAGAGGAGAAATATTATTAAACTTCAACAAATTAAGTGATACATAAACTGCTTACCTCTTATTGGCAGAGCTTCGACAATATTCTTCTTTAGAAATTCTTCCCCCAATTTCTCCTGCTGAAATTCCATAGCTGTTGTCCCCAACACTATCACTACACCCTTGCTATCACTACAAAACTATTTTCTCTCACTACAAATCTACTTGCTATCATTGCAAGTCTTTTTCAAGTGTGTGTTCTCCAAATTCCCATTGATACCCTTTTATACTTTTATCATTGAAAAAGGAATTACCATGATTTAATCTCAATTAATAGCTAAGATTAATTAGACTTTAACACACCCTAACTAACTAGATTCTAGAATTCTCTAGAGGAATCAATTAATTAATTAAATAATTATCTAGACAACTCACTCCTTTCTAGAAGTCTCTAGAAAAAAATAATTAATTAAGTAATCCTTGAGAATGGAGACACTTGTCCAAGCTACAAAAATTAACACTACTCTCCTTTGCTCGTGGGGGCAATGTCCCAAATCACATTCCATGTTCCCTGTTTACCTAAGCATTGTTTGAATGACCACCCCCCTATAGAAGGGGAAAAGAAGAATCAAATTGAAAAAAATATAGGACAAAAAGAATAAGATTGTAATGTTTTGCAAATGGCGAGTTGAATTGATAAAGAAATTGCAGAAGCTTTGTGTGTTGTGCGATGCTCAAATGGGTGTCATTATCTTTTTTCACGCCAACAAGCTCTTTCATTTATTGAGTCCTAGGTGGGCCTCATTATGTACTTCTAACTCAAACCAAAATCTCATACCAAACAACTCTCGGTACACTAGCTTACGATTATACAAGGTGTATTGAAGCTGATAAATATCATAGATAATAGATTAGAGATTTTCTTACACTGATTTAGATTTGGGAAAGAGAATGGAAGGAAACAAAAATGTGAGAGAAAAACCTATGTCCAGTATTATGGTGTTGTGTCGCCAAATTTTTTAGTCTTAACAATATTCACTCACAAATAATAAAAGTTGTTGACATGAATAGATAATTGTTGAGCATAAATTTGACAGTCGACTGTGCCTACTGAGCAAATTTCTTGTGATGGAAATGTTTTATTTTTAAAAATATTATAGGTATAATAATTTTATAAACAAGTCTAATAGCATGTCTAATATCTCCCCTTTTATTCATACAAGTCCAATTTTTTTGTAGATTTATAATGCAAAAACTGCGTAAATATGACCATACAACCATGAAATTTATGTTGTCACTTAGAGCCTTTCAGACAAACAAAAAATGGAACTTTTCTATCTATTTCCTGAGATTGAATAAAATGGTGTTATTTGAGATCGAAGATTTGTAGTTGTTGGGGAGATAGACAATCTATGAGAGCTTGTTCAAGATTAAATATAAATTATTTTTTATTGAAAGTTTTGAACTTATTAAGATTATTTAAAATATATGTTTTTAATTTTAATTGTATCAATTTTAAAGTTTACATTTAATTATAAGAGTAAAATATTATTTTTTAATTTTGTATGTAAATTTTAAAAGTAATTACTATTTTCTTTTTTATTCAAGAGGTAAACGCTTTAAAGGAGCTATGAATTGGAAAAATTAATTATTGTTATTCATTGCTTTACATTCTATTTTTTATATATTAAGTTACAATTATAGAAATAATAAAAATAGATTAATATAGTCATTTGTTTTTGTTTTGTTTTTAATTTTTAGCTTTTTAATTGTATATAGGTTTAATAAAGGTATGTGCAGGATTATGATGGGCCAAAAAGTGGCGATATGTAAGTGATATGATGGCCCATGTGTCTGACAACTTTTTTTACCCAAAATTGATGAAACGAAAAGGGTTTTTAAAGGAGATTCTCAGCTTTCCACCAATATAAATTATGCTTTAGTTTGAATTTAACAAATAATTATTATTCATTTTCTATTTGAATTATGACTAAAGTCCTGATTGATAGGCTCATTGAAAAAAATCTATAGCTTTCAAATGGTATCACATTTTTTGAATCTAAAATATGTGTCACATTCTATGCTTCACATATTATAGGATTAAAAAATAAATAATTGAATTTCATGAAGTTTTGACTAAGTTAAGGTGGTCAGACATATGAGTTTTTATATTTTTTAAAAGTTGTAATAAAAAATCATAATTAATTATTTACTTCGAAAAAAATTACAAAAAAATATGACATGTGTCCTCTACTTATATCTAAAATCTTATAAAAAAATATTATCATTTTATTGTGGTCAGGGTGGTCAGACAAACATCTACTTATTTTTTCCCTAAAATTTAAGTGCTACTGCATTGAAATTTCAAATTTTCACCAAATAGATATTTTTTTCTTAAATAAACCTAGTATTTTAGAAACTATATTCAATTTGCTACATATTCTATTCTTAAATATTTTTGAAATAATATAGATAACTTATTCAAATTTTTACATCAAGTTGCCTGACTCTGATTTTCTGAATTTTCATCGCCACTTAAGGGCCTATTTTTTCCATGATGATCCTACACATACCCATAAAATCATGATTAATTTTATAGAGACACCACTTTAATATTATAACAATGACATAATGAAATATTACTATTTCATTTGAAATTCAAGTATAGATTTTAATTTTCTTTTTAATTATAAATTTTTAAGATTGCTTGGTTGCATATCTACCATTAAAAATATGAAATTTTCACAATCCATATTGAGTTAGTCAAATTTTTTTTTGAATTTGATCAGTGTAGATTTTTACTAACAATGTTTTGGATCAAACTCCATGATCCATTATTAGAATATGAAAGAAAGAGAAGAGAAATGTGAATATTTTAGTAGACAAAAATGACTAAATAAATGAAAGGAAAAGAGACGCATTAACAATATTATAATTGTTAATTATTTTATTTATAATAAATTGTCTTATAATCTATATTATAAAATGATAATTAAAAGGACAATATTATCTATATTAACTTATAATAACACATTAAAATGACATTTTATTTATAGTTTTTAATTATCATATTTTAATATTGTAGCATATTATAGTGGTAACTCTATGCAAGCATGAATGCACATAAGAAATATAATCAAATATTAGAGTATAATGATAATTATAACTCCAAAAAATAGTATTATAATATATCTATTATTAATATTAAAATTAATAAAGAGATAACAATCAAAATATAGTTATAATGTGGTAAATAATATTATTTAAAATATCTAAAATATGAAAACATATAAATTAGAAAGCTATACATAATATATAAAAAATGCATTTATTATAGCTACAAAATTTTAACTACAAAATACTTATAAGATAATATTAAAATTAAATTAAATGTTAACTATAAACTTGAGATTATGAGAAGATAATTTGAAAGATTTATTATAAGATAATTTACTTATCTTACTATATTATGCTATTTACACTTGGTTATATTTCTTTTATGCTAATGTACACAAATAGAAAGCTATATTATGATACGACCAACAAAAAAATAAAATACACAAATAGATAACAAAATACTTATAATATGCTTAAAAAGAATCATTTTTAAACAAATATATAATTAGAAATCATAGACTATAAAATATTTAAAATATTATATCAACAATATATTATAAAAATAATTATAGCTAAATTAAATAAATTAGTATAATATACCTATAGATAATACTAACAAGCTTCAACATGAGGTCGATCATTGGCTTTAAGGAAGGGAGGAAAAAGAGGGGAGAACACCAATGAGCTTCAACTTGATGCCAATCATTGTATATAAGCGAGGAAAGTATTGAGGGAAGGCGGGGAAGGGAAGACATGGGAAGCAACAAAGTGAAAGGGAGAACTAGAGAGGAGAGGGAAACAATTTATTAAGGTGGTTTAAAAGAGGATACTAGGTGAAACATAAATTCCAACCACCATCGCGGTTTAGGTTGGAGGGGTTATCATGCATTTCAATGGGATGAATTGGATAATTTTTTAAGTGACAAGTAATAAAAATCATGAATAGCCATATATATCATATGAAACATTATATATAAAATATCTAACTGATTTAAGATTTTAAGAAAGTAATCATAATCATGTTATGCCCCTTTATAATTAATTTCAAATGGTGAGCCAATTATCCCATTCCAACACTTTCCATGGATATGGTAAGTAATTAGAAAATAATTTCTTTAATATTTAACTTTGGTTAAAAAATATTTTAATTTTCAAATATTATTAATTAGGCCATTTAATATTAAATATTTAATTTATGATGGCTCCACTATTTGAGGCATTGAGAGTTATGAAGCATTTCTAACCAAAATTTATGGGAGTGAATTTTATTTTATGTTATTCATTTCCCATCAAAGAGGGACATTTCAATTTGTTTTTCTATTTATTTGGAGGTAGTTACACATTTGTGAGATCTTATGTGGATGAAAACCCATTGAAGATAAGAATCAAAGGAAGAAACCCCTTTTGTCCAAAGAGAAAATTAATTTAGGGATTGCACTAGAGCCACTCATATGTGTTCATACAAAAATATTATATGGACGAAAACCCATTGAAGATAAGAATAAAAGGAGGAAACCCCTTTTGTTCAAAGAGAAACTTAATTTAGGGATTGCACTTGTGTTGTACAAAAATGGCCCCTTGCCATTTTAATGGCCTTTTACGTCTTGTTTCATGGTCTTAGAACTATTTTGCTCTGATTTTATGTTGCAACATGGCTTAAACATGCATATTTAGGTGCTAAAATTCAAAGAACGACGTCTTGTGAAGGTGTTGTGAAGTGTTGCAAGACATTCATACATTCTTCTAGACTCTATTAATTACAATTCACCAAAAAATAACCTTTTTATTCATCAACAAGTCCTATTTTGAAGTGTTGTAAAGTCTTGTAACAAGCTTTCATGCTTTTCTAGGCACATCTTCACTATTTATCATTTTCTTATGCTTTATTTGACCCCTTATACTCTCATATGCTTTAATTAAGTGTATTTTTGAATGTAAGCCTAACAAATAACATTAAATACAACATATTTCCTGACACACATTTTCAGGTCCTGGGGTAGGACCCATTCACCATGGGTAGCGAATGAGTTCGCCTTGGCCCCAAATTCAAAATATTTTAAATTTCCTTTTAGGAGTTTATTAAAAAACACTTGATGTTGGCTTGTGATGAGGTATGAATGGGTAAGTAAGGCACAAGTGTGTATAAATAAGTGATTTTCACCTCATTTCAACCCTCATTCATCAAGTTCACTTATTCACCTATTCATTCAAGCATTCAAGCATTTTACATCTTTTCAAGCACTATTTAAGCACTTTGAAGCAGCCATTGACATTACTTTAGACTTAAATCATCAAGGGTTTGGTAAGTTGATAGTAATTACATGTTGTTAGTATATCATTCCTTTACATTTCATTATTTTATTAAGGGTTTGATTACCAAAAGTGGGGTTTGAACAAGGCAAACCCCTATTCACTAACCCTCAACCATTTTTTCCCTATTGCATGTTTGTTTGCAGACCTAGGTATGCAAATTTGATAATATTTTGGGTGTTGAAGATTGGTTTACAATTAAACTAGGTGCTTCAAGTCAACTTAAGTATATTTCAAGCTTGGAGAAGGTTTTTTGTTCATTTTCTATAAAATTGACTTCGTCAACCCGACAAGCAATGATTTCTCGATATGGTGTTGCAGAGTTGCCTCCTGATTTTTCAGAAATTTAGGAGAGGACTGATTTTCCACCTATGGAAAATGATTCCCACCTTAGGACTGAAAAATATGATTTTTTTCAGATTCCAGATCCCAACAAATAGAAACTTGCTTCTAACAGTTTTTCACTAGGAGGAGGACTAATTCGCCACCCTAGGTGAATGAGTCCCATTGTAAAAATTTAGTTATTTCAATCAGCATCCCCAACATTATAGATTCATCATACTTCACCCAGGTGCACTCAGATTGATCTCTTTTCTTTTTGGTCTGCATATTTTCTTCATTTAGTTCATTGTTGCATTACACAATATGTTTTCAAACATAGCTTAAACCTCACTTTTGCATTCATTTTCATTCATTTAGATCAGTCAATTACATTTAGTTAACTTCATTTAGGTTAGAAAACATCACACAATGCATAATTTGAATGAACCATTAGTATTTTTTCTCCTATCTCTCTCCTTTTAGGTGAAAAACCTTAGAAGAGCAAGAGTTGTCCATCGAAGCCAACAATCAATGGTTGATTTTGGTGAACCTAAATTTTGAGTACTTTTCATTTCTGATTTCATTCACCTATTGCATCCTAGTTTACATTTGCATTAACATTCAATTAGTACATTTTTTCATTTTTGCATTCTAGGACATTTTATCTTGCATTAGTGAAAACTTCATTTCGATTTTATTTTTGCATTGAATCTCATTGAAAAAACAAAAAAATTGCATTATGCATCTTTGATTGCATTTTTTAGAGCATTAAAATTATCTTAAAAATTATGAAACACACACCAAAACATCATACTAGGACTCATTCACCACCCAGGGTGAATCAGTCCCTCTGCACTTGTTAAACAACATTTTTAACATTTTTTTGGCATTTTTCTACATTTTTGTTTTTTGTAGTTACATCTTAGTTACAATTAGTAGCATTTCTATTATTTTTATTTCAAACTCTTAGATTACTTTTCATTTGTATTCATCTCTTCTTTGTGGTACTTGTATGAGTGTTTGGTGCCCTGTTGATAATACTTTAGTGAGAAGTTTTATACTCATGGCTTCCCGCGATAGCACTTTCATTGTGGAACTTGGGATCTCAGGAGCTCCCACTCCTAGTATGGACAATGGTGCATTAGGGACTTACAATACCACTTCTATGCCTTCACCTTTCCATCCAATGAATGTTGACACCCAAAAAAATTCTCTCCCGCAAGAAAAAGTCATTAATATTCATGAGGATTTTGCACATTTACAACAAGACTTCTCACTTGAAAAAATTTCCACCATTGCCATACCTACCATTGATAATCTTCATCATTTGATTGAAAGTGATGATGGCTTGCAAGTGATGAAGAAGATTGCCAATTTTTACAATAAACATGCTTCTTCTAATATTCAATCTGTAAACATTCTTGTAAGCCAAGGAGGACCTCAAGTTCCTACCCCTTCAACCATAGCTTCCATACCAACTTATACCAATCTGCAAGTCCATACAATTATGCATTAGGTTAATTATGTGGCTACCTCTTTCCCAATTTCCACTACTATTCATACTTCTCTTGTTGCATCACAAGTCCCTTCCACCACATTCACACCCCATAGTATTCCTTTCACTTCCTCTAACATCACCTATACTCCACCGTTTTCCCTTCCACCTCAACCCACTTACCTCGATCCCCTTCTTACACAACTCCTTACCACCATTTCATCCATGCAACATCAACTTTGCACTATTAGCCTAGGCTAATATACTCCACCTACATATCATGCCCATAGTAGCCCTTTATCATTAGAAATATTACATACCCTGATGCCACAAGGGATAGAAATGTCTCGGTTTGAGAAATATGGAGGAAAAGGAGACCTTTTCAACCATGCTAATTCTTATATAGGTTTTTGTAGTGATTTCATCCTTGATGATAAATTGTTAGCCAAACTATTTCCAAGGACCTTGAAAGACACTGCCTTAGAATGGCTTTCCAACTTTCCTAATCATTCAATCTGTTCATTCAATGAATTGGTGGATGCTTTCATTAGTCACTTTCAAGTTCACATGACACCTAAAAAGACAATGGATGACCTCATGTGATGTAGACAAAACACAGATGAAAAAGCAATGGATTTTATCTCACGATACCAATCTATGTATACTCAAATTGATGTCAAGATTCTTGATGCACATTTGCAAAAGATGTTTATCGAAAACTCACAAAAAAACCTTCAGGATAAATTAAAAATTATGAAATTCCATTTGTTTATACATTTATGCACAACCTTGTGTGAATACCATAACTCGATTTCAAGTTGTGATTGAAAATCCACTTCTAGCCAAGCTGAAAAATGTGAGCATAGCAATCAAAACCAAAATAACACACAAAACTTATGCAAACCAAATAGAGGATTTTTACAGTTTAATCTGCCTCCTCAACCTTAACCGTAGCCAACCCAGTCCATTCCAAATCAAGTGGCAATTGTTAAAGCAGTGGTTCCTTATACCTATGGGGACCTGAAGAGATAGTTTACTCCCCTACCCAATACCCTTGATAACATGATGAACCAATTAATTCAACAACGCATGCTCACTTTGCCACCCATTAGACCATTTGATCCAAACTAGCCATTACCACCCACCTTCAAACCTAATGCTTATTATCATTTTCATCAAAAGAATGGACATGGAACTGAACACTACAAGCCTCTAAAACATTTAGTTCAAGACCTCATTGATTCAGACCATCTGTCCATTATGGGTGTTAATGATCAAGGCAATAATTTTTTTGCACCCCCTAACCAAAATTTGCAATTTTTTACTAATCCCATGTCTAAACATATTACCTCATCTATCAAGGATAGTGAACCTTCAACCACTAATGTAATGATTGTTGATACAAACAATGAACAACATGATTCACCTCCCCCTGTTACTACATAAAGTCCTATGGATGAACTAGTGGTTATGATAGACGTTATCCCTCGTAAGGGCCAAACCACTAAGTCTCTTGATATCAGTTTTTCTACTAAAGAAATACTCTAAAAGCTTCCTGATGGTCCTCTCTACATAGCTGGAAGAATATATTATAAGCCCACTAATGGGATATTAATACATCTCGCTTGCGGTGAGAATGATTCTAGTATTACATGAGCTATATCAAGATGAATATAATAAGCCAACTACATGGATTAAGACACATACTATTTTTGCACACCCTATGATTAAATTGATCATGCTACCCCTATAGATAGGACCTAAAACTTTGGAGGTAACATTTTCAATTATTCCACAATCTGACCAATTTTTTTTGTGGCTAGGCCACCCTTGGCTTCACTCAATGAAAGTTGTCTCATTAGTTGTTCATAAGTGTTTGAAGTTTCCACATGACAGTGAGATAGTCACCATACACCATATTGGATTTAATCCTTTATCTCTGAAAGGTAATTTTTTATTGGAAGCCTTTTGGCCTACACCTATGGAACCCTTCACCCCTCGAACAAACTTCTTTTTCATAGCTTATCAAAATTTTAAAGCCAAAAAGATAGGGCCGAATTGTCTCTTTGTAACTCATCCTTGTCCACTTTTGCACCTCCTGTCATAGATAAAACCACGCTTCACCCTGAGTTTAACATTGAGAAAACCATACAACCTCTTGAACAACCACCCCTAGATACTTCCTTGCCATCATTTAAATGACCAAGGGAAGATGGAACCACTCTTGTTATGCCTCCTTGCCTTAAACAAGTGTATAAAGCTAAAGAGAAAGTGGTTGATCCATCCTCTTTAGTTTCTTCTATTCTTCCCTCTTCAAAATCAGAAGAACCTATGATGACTCACTCTACTCTTACACGTCAACAACTCCAAAACCAAATTAAATGAAATGACAGTGCTAGGGAATGTAGGCATCATCGTCATCTCCTTGCTCATCAATTTCACATGGAAGAAAATAAAGAAAATCAACCTTTACCTTTGAAAAAAGTAATAGATGACCACCCTCCTTCTCTTGACCTACCACACAACATTCCAGTCCAACCTTCGCAACAAAATGAACCAATCCAACAACCTCAAATTTTGATACATCCATCCTTAGAAATCACCCTTCATCCTCTTGATGGTGATGATGATGCAACAATAGCAAAAATAGATGAAGTGCATAACGATTTAAATTCTTTATTTTCATCCATAATGAGCTTAAAAGATACAACCTCTCCACCAAGAGAAGCACCTGGTATGACTCCTAGTTTGACACTTGCAATTCTTCCTTTGGATAGTCAACCACCCTCGCATTACACTGAACATGATTGGGAAGTTTCTGACCTATTAGATTTGGTTGACTTGCATTCACCTAACTAGGCTTTTTATTGCTTTTCTCTTTTTATTTTCCTTTTCATGTGCATATTGTGTTCCATTGTATCATGTGTTTGATGTTCCCTCTCTTCGTACACTTCTATTTGTATCTCTCTATTCTTCTATTCATTGTGCATTGTCATTTTCGCTTTTGTTTTGTGTTTTCCTTTTGGGGATGACAACACGTAGAGATTCCCTATGTCTCTTCCATGTTGACCCATAAGGTCTTTGTGTTTTTCGCTTTTGTTTTGTGTTTTCCTTTTGGGGATGACACAAGGCATCGAGACCGCAATGTCTCCTTCATGTTGACCCAAAATATTTTTCATTATCTATTGCCTTTTCCTTTTTGTTTCACTTGTGTTTTCCTTTTGGGGATGATGCAAGCATCGAGACCACAATGTCTCTTCCATGTTCACCCAAAATATACTTTCATTTTCCTTTGTTTTCACTCTCTTTGTGTCATTCTTCCAGTTCTATGTGCTTTGGAGAATGATGATAGTTCAATGCTCTTTCATAAAAACATTGCAGCAATGAACATACTCACCCCAAATCCATATATCCCTTATGTGTTTAGTGTGTTCTCTTTTCTAGGTGGCAACTCCCTTTCTTTTCTTTTAATTTTTCCTTGACATGACACAACTTAACTTTTAAACATATGACTTGGCATAGGGCTTTCTAGGTTGGCTCTCATGTCTTTTTTTCTTTTCATCTCTACTTTAAACCAATTTCTCACAGAATGATGTGTAGAAATTCCTTTAAAGTGGGGGGCATACATTACCATTTATTCATGTGCATTCTTGGTTCCTTGTTTAGCCTTGTCATTTACGTAGCGCGTTTGTCACTTTGTGGATAACATTAGATGTGATGTCCTCCATAAGTGTGATCTTTCTAAGCATATTACTTTCCTCTTGGTGGCCTGATGTGAGACACTGCATCCCCTAAGTTGTGAATATACTATTCTTTGATTGGTCCTCTCTTGGAGACATTAGACACAATTTTCCCTAAGTGATTGACCTTACATGAACTGAACAAGACTCCTTCAAACATTTTACGTCTGTACACTTTACATTTTTTTCATTTTGCATTCTTATCTTTTTTCCACCTTGCATAACACAACTTGCATGACTGTGGTACTTTGTCCTTTTGTTCATAACAATTTTCTTTGTTGTGCCTTGTTAAATTTATCAGTAGGTATAACTTTAATATGGTTGAGTGAGAAGCCCACCTAGCGGCATGAATTTTCTCCATAGCCACCTTTTGTGTTTGTGAGTGCATACCAACTAGCGTATGTATCTTACCTTTTTGGGCTTTCTCGCCCCATGGAAAACTAGTTTTGTGGCCCTAGAAAGAGAACATTTGGGCCTTCTCACCCCGTGGACATCCTAAAGTTTTGTGGCCCTAGAGTAAGTACACATTCTCTTTTTCAAACAATCAGCGTAGATCTAATCCACAACTAGTTGGATTAATGATCAAAGCTTCATCCAATTCATCTCAACACTTTTGTGCTCCTTTTTTCTTATGTCTAGTTTTCCATGGGATCTTCATCCTAGGGGATTGATTATCACTCTTGATCATTGTCATTCCATCTTTCTAGCATAAGTACATTTGAACCCTCCTCTCCATGTTCATGACTACTTTAGTGTGTGTTTGAAGTAGGTTTATCCTCTCACTAAAGTGGGGGCTAAATGTGTCATAGAAAAATGGCCCCTTGTCATTTTCATGGCCTTTTAGGTCTTGTTTCATGGTGTTGGAACTATTTTTCTCTAATTTTATGTTGCAACATGGCTTGAACATGCATATTTAGGTACTAAAATTCAAACAATGACGTCTTGTGAAGGTGTTTTGAAGGGTTGTAAGATATTTATACATTATTCTAGACTATATTAATTACAATTCACCTAAATATCACATTTTTTTTCATCAATAAGTCCTATTTTGAAGTGTTGTAAAGTTTTGTAATAAGATTTTATGCTTTTCTAGGCACCTCATCATTATTTATCCTTTTCTTATTCTTTATTTGACCCCTTTATTCTCTCATATGCTCTAATTAAGTGTATTTTTGAATGTAAGCTCAAAAAATAGCATTAAATACAACATATTTACTGACACACATTTTCAGGTCTGTTGTGAATATTTTGCACACTCCCTGGACCGTTGGTAGGGACTCCCTCTTTTGATCGAGATAGGTCATTTTGACCTCTTCTTATTTTGCATGCCTCTGTTTCTATGCACAATTTTTCCCTAAGGCTAAGAATGATCAATTTCATATTGGCTAAGTTCACACATCCAAGTTTCACTTAGTCATTTGCCTTGTGGACTGGGTCCTATAGTCTTTTTTTCGCTTCTTTCCTTACATTCATTGACCCTTGCGGACCTACGTGTGTGGGTTTCCCTTGGCCGTTCGTCGTTTCACTCTGTCATTTTCCAATGAAAAAGTCCTACCATCCATCTAGTCTGTGGACCCTGCATTCACCATTGTTGTTGTGTCCTTCATGTTTTGTGGACCTACAACTACGGATCTCCCTAGGTAGGACTCCATCCCCATTTTCCATTTCACGTGGGTGACCTTTAACATCTGCTTGCATGGTGAGCTTTTGTGCTTAGCCTTGGCACCCTTGTCGTCGCTATCGCAAGATGACCTATTGCTTCAAAATCATCCCATCCAAGCTTATGGGGTCCCACCGCCATCTAAATGGCCAAGTTCACACGTCGCCCTATTTCATGGGACCTGCATGTATCGTTTCCTCAAATGAAGTGATGAGTTACGGGTAAATTCTCATGTCCATGCTTGTTGGCAAGTCTACCCTTGCAAGCCACTGTGAGAAGGAAGCTATCAACTTATTGTGGCTCAGAATGATAAAACCTCTATCACCTCCCTGCTATGTGGGCCTGTTGATCTAGGAGGATCCAAAAGAACCTAAAATTTTCATAGTGTCAAAATCTCTCAGAACTGGCATCATTGTGTAGAGCCTGCCGACATGAACCTGACACAACTTGAACATGCTCAAAAGGAGTCTATATGCAAAATTTGTGAGCAATGAAAGTTCTGGTCAACTGGCAAATTAGAGGGCTTAGAAAAAGGGAAAAAAATTGAAGTTGTCAAAGGTGGTCAAATGGAGCATCATCACAAAGAGCTCTTCAAGAGCTTTTTGATGCAACTCATTTTGTCGAAAATGAAGTCCATTTGCACAAGATACAAGTAGTCAAAGTTGGAAACATACATTGACAAGTCAACACCTCGTCATCAGCCTAGTCAGTGGACACATCAACTAGCAAATCCCATGTGGCACATTCCACCCAATATCTCCATTTTAAAAATATATATACAAAATATATAAAACAATATATATATATAAATGAAAATAAATAAATATAAAATACATGGGATGGGCCCCTCCCCGAAAGCAGTGCTCCCCCTTGAAACATGGTTCCTCCCTAAATAAAAGGGAATCCCATGCTTAAACCCCCGAGCCCCATAAATGGGATAAAAATCCAAAGTAAAGGTGGTGATCCCTATTTTATGGGATAAAGATTTTATTTTAAGATTTAAAAATATATCTCCCCCCTATTACTTAGGGGTTAAGAAACAAAATACTCCCTAATAAATAGGAGAATAAATGCATTAGAAAGATAATATGGGTTTTAGATAAAATTCCCAAGATATTAGATTAATGTAAAACATTAATTCAAATAGGGATTATCATTTTATTTTTGTAAAGCCAAAGGGCCATCTGGGAAAAATATTTTGGGGATTATGGGTGCAAATAGAAGATTTGTAAAATATTATGGTTTCTACCATAATAGGAAAATGTAATCATATAAAAGGGAGGTGAGTTTGGCTTTGTAAAGCTAAGTGGGACTTGGAGAAATAATTCAAGTGTTTTGTAAGGGATATTTGGAGAGTTTGAACTTCTTGAGAGAAAATTACAAGGCATTTGCATACACCAAAAATTGTAAAGTGAGAGATTGTGAGGAAATTGTATGTACATTCTTAAGGCTTGGGTATGTAACAAAGCATAGTTTTTCTTGGCATTATCAATAAAGTGGTCTGAGCATTGATGATGTAGAGGGTCAGGGATCTCAAAAGATACACAAAGATTTAAGATTAACAAAGTTTTGTTCTTCAATCTCTCAACTAGACACCAACTTAGAAATAAGGCCTTCACCTTGCACTTAAGACCTATTTGCCTCCCTTGTGATTCCTAATAATTGAAATGATCTCAAAAGACTTGAAAAAACTTGATTCAAATGGGTCTCAAGCCCTAACCCTCCATTTTATACAAAACTCTCTTTTGCTGCTCACATAGCCATCTAGCCTATTAGGCCTTTGGCAATGGATTTTTGACTTCTTCCTCAAATTTTGCAAATGAACCTCCAATATAATGATGGTTTCAGATGTGGATTGTGATGAAAAACATCATGTCAACTCCTTGGCATCAATTGTTTCAGACAACCTCACTTCAAACCCTGCTGTTTCCTTAAAATTAGGCCTAATTAGCCCTATTTTACAAAGCAACCCCTCTTTAAATTTGTCCCTTGACCATGAAACTTTCAGCAGTCTCCTAAAATTACTCAAAACAAAGTAATCCAATTTTTAAGCCCTCTATGACACCTCTATCACGCTCCAGCACAAACCCCTCCTCAGCTTGCCTCAAAAACTAAGGCTTCTTGAAAACTAACCTTCCAATCACTTCCAGAACTTTCTCATTGACTCTACACCATTAGGACAACATATTTAGTTGTTCCAAACTCAAAAACATGCCCCTCATTAAGGCAGATCTTCTGCTGCTACACCCTAGCCTCCATCTTCAAGCACTTTTCCCTTTGACAACTTGGTGTACACCTTGATATTCTTCCTTCCTGCACATTAGTTGGTTAAATATGTATGATACATGTTAGGAATGATCCATTTCACAGGTCACAGCAGCATTCTACCTTGAAATGGATCAATCATCCATGAAAATCACCAAAATTAGTGAAAAATCTGCACTTTTTTTAGGATAGTCAGCAATATAATGCAAAGAACTGATTATAAATGTGTATCAGATCATTCAAGAGGTTAATTGAAAGTAAATACAGGTTCTTGAACCATCCAATTGATTAGAAATTCAAAAGGAATCAATAGATCATCAAAAAGACTCAAGAAAATGCAAGAAAACTATGTTTTTTCACTATTTTTTGTAGCAGTCCGTACAGTCACTTCTCCAAATGCCCAACCTCCATAAAAATGACCATTTTGGGGTTATAGAACCATCCCCCAACTGATCCAACTGATTGGAATTGATTACAATGCATAATTACCTCTAAAACACCTAAAACTCCTTTTCCCGCCTAAACTAAAATTTAAAAATTTGAAATTACAAACTAGAGATTTATTAAAATCTATCACCTAAAAACCATTGGATATTCACTATCCAAGTTTATTTGACCTATTTAAGCATAATATCATTAATCAAAACCCCTAGAACCTAATTTTCCCTTACATTGCATTTTTAATCCAAATTCCTTATCAGGAACCTTGAAACTTTTAACACCCTCATTACACTTATTCATCTCAAATGCCATTATAGGCTTCAATACATCATAATTTATGTTTTGATTTGTTTGGAAGACCCTCTTGACCCTTGCACTCTCCTGGTTCTTGACGTGCTCCTTGAAGGCCCTGGGTGCTCCTGCACCATTCTCCCCAGGAAAGAAAAAACTCTTGCCCCAAGAAGTGTCCCATGTGTTGTCACCAAAAGACCTTTTGCTCTCATGTGTTTTCATCTTCCAATGAGCAGGTATGTAGTCCCCCAAATTCACTGTCTTTCTCTTCTGCCAATCTGCATTCTTGACATTCATCATGTGAGAGCCAAAAATCTGTTTTGTTTGTCCTTTTTGCTGCTTGAACTTAGTCTGATTTTGTGCCCTGTTTCTGCCTCTATTCCCCTGATTTCCTTGTGAAAAGATACCATCACTATCATGCTCAATTATAGGGCATTCAATGCCTCCAACCTTGATACTGTCCAAATCCCACAAATTCTGATTTTTAGGACTGTCTTCTTCACAACCCTGCTGCAACTTGTCTTTTTTCAACCTACCAATGTCTTCCCCTGTTTTACCCTGCTCATTTACCTGCAAATGCTTCTCAAAACAGATCATAAAACTTTCATTTGACTGCTCCAAAGGCAAAGGCACTAACTTGTATCTAACTGCATCCTTATGCACCAAATATGTGTTACGAAAACCATCATGCAATGTCCTTCTATCATACTGCCATGGTCTCCCCAAGATGATATGACCACAAGTCATTGGAATGACATCACAAATCACCCTATCATGATATGAACCAATTGAGAAATCAACAAGAGCTCTCTTACCAATCTCTACATGTTGTCCTTGAGTTACCCAAGTGGCCTTGTAGGGAGTAGGATGATCAAATGTTTCAATCCCTAGCTTGGTTACCATATCAACTGAAACTAAATTGCTATGTGACCCTGAATCTATAAGCAATCTACATATCTTACCATGACTGAGACAATTTTTTTTGAAAATGGTTACCTTTGGTTATTGATGAAGCCTTTCTCCTTGATTGATCATGAGAAACTCACCATCAGTCACAGGGTCTTCCATGAATGTTTTTGACTCCTTCTTATCTTCTTCTTCTTGCACCAAGGTAGCTCTCCTTTCTCTGCCTTTATGAGCTTGTTCCCACTTAGGACACTTGAAGGAAGGATGCCCTGGTTCATTGCAATTAAAACATCTACCTGTGAATGGTCCTCTACCTTGTCCAAATCTGCCTCCTCCTCTTGGAATGTATCCACCTCTTTGATCAGAAAATATCTCTTTGCCTTTGTCGTTGCTGCTCTTATCATTACTGCCTTGTCCTTGTTCCCTATTACCTCTGCCCCTGTTTGAACTACCTCCTCTTCCACCATTGTTTGATCTTTCTTGCTTCCTTTTCACCTTTTCTTCTACTCTAATGGCCAACTGAAAACATTCTCCCAATGTTCTTGGCAATTGCAAACCAATCTCATCTTGCAGATTGTACCTTAAGCCATTGATGTACCTGGCTATCTTCTCATCTTCTTCCTCATAACCTCCTCTAATACTAAGCTTGTGAAATTTCTCAGTATAGGACATCACATCCAAGTCCTTTTGCTTTAAATTCTGCCTCATTCTTTTCACATGAATGGTATAATCAGATGGTAAAAATTGCTCCTTGACCAAACTCTTCATCCTTGCCCATGTAGAGACCTTTGACAATCCTCTAGCCATCCTATCATTCTGGAAACTTGTCCACCATGTCAATGCTGTGCCTCTCAACTTGGTTTTAGCAAACTTGACTTTCCTCTCTTCATCCATCTCCTCAAATTCAAAGTAGTTTTCCATGGCATCAAGCCATCCCAATACCTCTTCACTATCCATCTTCCCTTGATAGATAGGTAAGTCTATGTGACTCTTCCCTCCATGACCCTGTACTACCTTCAATAACCTCACTAACCTCCTTTCCTCAGGGTCCTCTGTATCATCAGCTTGATGTTCCTGATTTACCCTCACATGCTCTTCATCCTCTTCATTGTTTTCTTGGTCTTCTTGGTCTTCTCTCCTCCTACTCCTCTCAAGGTTATTGATCCTTGCCTGCATAGTGTCTCTCTCTCTTCTCCATTGTATTTCTTCTCTTACTCTTGCTGCTTCTTGTTCCCTTCTTTCTCTTCTCTCCCTCTCCAAGATCTCCTTCAACTCTTCCAACTCTCTTGCCAATTGGTTTTTTGGTGCCATTGCTACTTCTCCAATCCCTAAAGGACCTACTCATTGCTCTGATACCACTCTGATGTAGAGGGTCAGGGATCTCAAAAGATACACAAATATTTAAGATTAAAAAAGTTTTGTTCTTCAATCTCTCAACTAGACACCAACTTAGAAATAAGGCCTTCACCTTGCACTTAAGACCTATCTGCCTCCCTTGTGATTCCTAATAATTGAAATGATCTCAAAAGACTTGAAAAAGCTTGATTCAAATGGGTCTCAAGCCCTAACCCTCCATTTTATACAAAACTCTCTTTTGCTACTCACATAGCCATCTAGCCTATTAGGCCTTTGGCAATGGATTTTTGACTTCTTCCTCAAATTTTGCAAATGAACCTCCAATATAATGATGGTTTCAGATGTGGATTGTGATGACAAACATCATTTCAACTCCTTGGCATCAATTGTTTCAGACAACCTCACTTCAAACCCTGCTGTTTCCTTAAAATTAGGCCTAATTAGCCCTATTTTACAAAGCAACCCCTCTTTAAATTTGTCCCCTGACCATGAAACTTTTAGAAGTCTCCTAAAATGACTCAAAACAAAGGAATCCAAGTTTTTAGCCCTCTATGACACCTCTATCATGCTCCAGCACAAACCCCTCCTCAGCTTGCCTCAAAAACTAGGGCTTCTTGAAAACTAACCTTCCAATCACTTCCAGAACTTTCTCATTGACTCTACACCATTAGGACAACATATTTAGTTGTTCCAAACTCAAAAACATGCCCCTCATTAAGGCAGATCTTCTGCTGCTACACCCTAGCCTCCATCTTCAAGCACTTTTCCCTTTGACAACTTGGTGTACACCTTGATATTCTTCCTTCCTGCACATTAGTTGGTTAAATCTGTATGAAAATTGTTAGTAATGATCCATTTCACAGGCCACAGCAGCATTCTACCTTGAAATGGATCAATCATCCATGAAAATCACCAAAATTAGTGAAAAATTTGCACTTTTTTTAGGACAGTCGGCAATATAATGCAAATAACTGATTATAAACGTGTATCAGATCATTCAAGAGGTTAATTGAAAGTAAATACAGGTTCTTGAACCATCCAATTGATTATAAATTCAAAAGGAATCAATAGATCATCAAAAAGACTCAAGAAAATGCAAGAAAACTATGTTTTTTCACTATTTTCTGTAGCAGTCCGTACAGTCACTTCTCCAAACGCCCAACCTCCATACAAATGACCATTTTGGGGTTATAGAACCATCCCCCAACTGATCCAACTGATTTTAATTGATTACAATGCATAATTACCTCTAAAACACCTAAAACTCCTTTTCCCGCCTAAACTAAAATTTAAAAATTTGAAATTACAAACTAGAGATTTATTAAAATCTATCACCTAAAAACCATTGGATATTCACTATCCAAGTTTATTTGACCTATTTAAGCATAATATCATTAATTAAAACCCCTAGAACCTAATTTTCCCTTACATTGCATTTTTAATCCAAATTCCTTATCAGGAACCTTGAAACTTTTAACACCCTCATTACACTTATTCATCTCAAATGCCATTATAGGCTTCAATACATCATAATTTATGTTTTGATTTGTTTGGAATACCCTCTTGACCCTTGCACTCTCCTGGTTCTTGACGTGCTCCTTGAAGGCCCTGGGTGCTCCTGCACCAATTGAGAAGTGGACTCGGAGATGTAGTCCACATTGGATGAACTTCATTATCAATCTGCACATTCTGATCCTTTTGTCTTCTCTCTCATTCTTATCTCTTCCATCTTAAATTCTCTCTAGTTATTTCAGTATTTTCAATTATCATTTGAATTCTAATTACTTGAGTTTAGTAATTAGTTAATTTCATTAAATTGTGTAAAAGTGAACCTAGTTTGTAATTTCAACGGTTAAATAGCATAATCACACAATTTTGCATGGATCGGGAAGATTTTGTAATTAGGAGTTAAGTGCAATAATTTGTAACTTTAATTATAGATCAAGTTGGTATTAGAGCCCATTTTGCAGGAAATTGCATAGTGAATGTTAACTAGGTTGAAGCTGAAACAAGGAGAAGGTGCACTGGAAGAGTTCAATCTAGAGATTAGAAAATGAAGGACCTTTCCATCGAAGCTTTCATAGATGGTAATTGAACATGAAGTTCCAAAACTTGATGAGAGGGGATTTCGTAAAGCTTTCTTATAAATAAATTCAATGGTGGAAGTTCTTTTCAAGAGAGACAAGAAAAATTGAGGAAAAAGGAACACAAGGGTAGAAAGAAGGAGGAAGCTAAATTCTCATTGCAAGAAGACAAAGGTAAAGGAGTAGGAGGTGGTGGTGACCCTCCTGAACCTCCATCCCCATCCTCTTCATCTTCTTCATCCTCTTCTTCTTCATCATCTAATGCTTCTAAAAAGAAACAGCCCGTGCAAGCCAATACACCTTTGTTAAAAGTAGATATTAAATTTTATTTCCCAGCCTATAATGGAAAACTAGATGCAGATAAACTAGATAATTAGATTAAGCAAATTGAAGCCTATTGTAGACTTCAGAAATTTACTAAGGATTCTTAGATAATCCAATTAGCTACTCTTTGCCTAGGAGGCACAACTTTAATTTGGTGGGAGAGTAGAACACAGGAGGATCTAAGTCGTTATGGAAAAATTATTTCTTCTTGATTTGAGTTTATAGTTGCATTAAAGAAATAGTTATATCCATGTTAGGTCATATGCAAAAAGTAGTAATGAATTGGCAATCATTAAAGCAAGAGAAAGGACAAAGTGCACAAGATTATACACAAGAGTTTAGGAAAAGAGTTGTAATGTTGGGAATTGCATTATATACACAAGAAACTTTGTTAAATTACATAGGTGGATTGTGTGAGAATTTGCATCATACAATACTTATGTTTAATCCAACTAACCTTGATGAAGTTAGTGTGCAAGCTATCCATTTGGAAACAAGCTCGAGGAATAGCTAAGACAATCTGTTGTTGGACTCAAGTAAGCAGAAAGGAAGCAAGAAAGTGGAAGAGAAATCCTAGCGAACCGCTAGTATAAAGAAGGAGGATGAGAAGCCTTATTGCTCACACTACAAGAAGCAAGGGAATGAAGATGCGAAGTGTTGGAAATTGCATCTTGATCAGAAGCCTAAGTGGTTCAAGGATCGAAAGTGTAAGAAGAGGTCCACAACTATCGTGCAAGACCTTGGTATGGAATCTGGTGATGAATCGAAGATTTAAATTATGGTTTTGAAAGGTAAAGATTTTGTTGGTAATGGTTCTTCCACTAATGTTTCATGTGCTTCTGCTTCTAAAATTCATGTTGTTCCTGAAGATAGCAAAAGATGTGATTTATTTCATATACGGGTGATTTCTAAGAACACTAAGATTGATACATTGATAGATAGTGGGTCCCAAGTTAATCTAATTTCAAAAGAAGTTGTTAAGTAGTTGGGATTGAAAAAAAATCCACATAAGAAACTTTTTCCATTAGGTTGGGTGTGCAATGATAAATAATTGTGAGTAGCTAAGTAATGCAATTTACGATTTACAATAACATCTAAGTTTATAGATGTGGTTGAATTTGATGTGGTTCCATTTGATATCTATGGAATTGTGTTGGGTAGCCCATACTTATATGATAGAGAAGCAATATTCTATAGGGAACATAACCAGTATCACTTGTTTAAGGAAGGAATTGAAAACTAATGTAGAGGGGATGATACTTTAGGCAAAACACACAAAGATTACAAGGATTTCAATGAAGCACTCTCAAACCTCTTCCAGGCACCCTACAGGAGATAAGCCTCAAAGTTTCACTTATGACTTTAAACCTTCACTTATGGACCCAAACCCTTGGGAAGATTTTAAAAGACTCAAACAAACTTTTCTTGAATGGTTTCAAGCCCCAAATCTCTGACTTAAACAAAAACTCGCTTTTTGCACCTTGACTAGGCTTCTAGCCCAACTAGGCCTCTAGCAATGTTTTTTGACTTTTCACTCAACTTCCCCAAAGGAATCCTCAATATAATTATTGATTCAATTGTGGTTTATGATGATAAACAACATATCAAATCCCTGATGGCACTTTTTTTAGACTAACCCTTCCAAAATCTGTTGTCTTCACAAAATCAAGGCTTAATTAGCCCTCTTTTCCAAAGCAACCCTACTCAAATCTTAACTCCATATTATAAGACTTTCAAAAGTATCTTAAAATGTTCCCAAACCAAGGATTTTCAAGTTTTTAGGCACCTATGACACCCTTGACACCCTCAAACACAAAATCCTCACCAAATTGCTCCAAAACTAGGGCCTCTTGAAAATTAGCTTTCCCAACACTTCCAGAACCTTCTCTTTAACTTTTCACCATTATATCAACATATTTAAACACCTTAAACTCAAAAATATATCCCTCATTAAGGAAGATCTCCTACTGCTACACCTTAGCCTCCATTTTCATGCACTTTTCCTTGCTAAAATTTGGGGTACACCCAAGAAGCACTCTTTCCTGCATAATAACTTGTTAGATCTATATAATACAAGTTAGATGTGATCCATTTCACAATTTTTTAGTCATACTCTCCCATGAAATGGATCATTTATTCATGAAGACTCTCAAAACTAGTGAAAAATCTATACTTTTTGAGGACAGTCAGCAATATAACACAAGACACTGATTCCTAACATTTATCAAGTCATTCAAAAGGTTAAATTCATGTTAAATAAAGTCCTAAATATATCCTATGGAGCATAACACCAAAAGAAATCAGAAAACAATCAAGGAAGCATAAAAATTTGCAAGAAAACTAAATTTTTTAGTCTTTTCCTGTAGTAGTCCGTACAAACACTATAACAACCACCCAAACTCCATAAAAATGATTCCTTTAGGGTTATAGACCCATCCCACAACTTCTCAAACTATTTGGAATTGTTTTGATTACATTAAAGTTGCTAAAACTCCTAAAAGTCACTTTCCCGCCCAAAGTTGGAAGTTTAAAATTTGAATTTTCTAACTTTTATTTTATTAACTCCTACTAACTAAGAATCCTTCAAAACTATTACATGGGATTATTCAACCTTAATTAACATGATTGAAACAAAAAAAACACCTATCTAGACTCTTAGGACACTATTTGTCAATTACAATGTATTTTATTCCTAGGGTCCTTATTAGGACCCTCAGGACTTTTGATTCTTCTAATGTGTTCATCCACTCCAAAGGCTATTATAGGCTCCAAGATAGCATAATTGATGCTCTGAAATGTTTGAAAAGTCTTCGTGACCCCTAGATTCTCCTATCTCTTGAAGTGTTCTGTTGATGGTGTTTTTATGCACTTCTCAACACAAGCAGTGCATAAGCGCACTACCTCTCTTGAAAGACAATCTCCAACAATCGAATTGCAGAACACTATCCCAAGGTCTCTCAGATGTCAAGTCATGACAGTGCTTAGATACCTTAGTAGTTTGATGTGATTTGCTGGAATCACAAGGCGGTCTTACAGAAAATACAAAGTGTGGATACAAAGCATGGAATTTGGATCTGGAAATGGAGTTCTTGGGATAAAAACTATTATGAGTTGGCTGTAGGTTCAAACAGCAATCTTGAACTCCATTTAGTGGTTGGATTTGGCTTTACAATGTGCAATGAACCTTAGCATAGGTCAGTTACTAAAAAAAAGGAAAAGGGTGAAGGAGAGGAAAAGTTCCTAAGTCTGAAGCTTGCTATGAATAGTGACAATGGAGTTCCTGCAATGGACAATTCCTTAAAACAATATCCCACTTAACCAGGGATTTCACAGTATCATGGAAATTGTGCTATCTTCTAAGCGCTGTAGATATTTCATCCTTCATCCACCACATACATGCATGGATCAAAGATAAATGTTTGGAGCAGCTTTAAAATCTAGTCCAGGCTAACTTTGCACAGCTATCTACCTTTAGCAAACAGCAAAAAGTATGGACTAAGGGATCATCAACAAGGTAAGAATTTTCACAATTACCCAACAGCATTCCTAAGATTTATCCAAAGAAAGTAAATAGCTAACTAAACAGCCATAAGATCTAAGCTAAACATGTGAAATTGGAGAATGAATCAAATAACATGAGAGAAACCAAGGAAATACAGTCAATGTCTTTTCTTATAAATTTCAGCAGCATGTCTTTACAACAACTCAACTCTCACTTTTGCAAATGAGGGGAGTGCTCTATTTATAGTTTCCAAAAAGTTAAATGAATGGCCAAGATTCATTACAAAATAGGGTTTTACCTACCCCAAAATAGATTTCAATTTAAAATTACATTTATGTCTCTTCCCTATTTTTTCCTCTTGTGGATGACACTATAGCTCTTTCGTCCTGTAGCCAATTGCTGTTTTCTTTGCTGTAGCTGCTCTTCAAGAAGATCTTTGTCTTTGGCTGGGCTGTCCTCCTACTCCTTGGAAGCTGCATGTTCTATGTACTTGAGGATGATGGCTTCGAGTTTGTCGATTTCAAGGATTTCACTTCGCAATGCTTGGTAGCTCCACTCCTTAGTGTTCTCTTCCAGCCTTTTCCAATCTTCGTCATACTTCGAGCCTTGGTCCCTGAATAGTTCTGATTGGTCAAAGGTGCGGGAAGCAAAACTTAGGAACTTTGTTGTGATTTCTCTGGCTGTCCCATCCTTCATCTTCTCCTGGAAGTATGGCTTGACCTTCTCTGTATCCATTTGCATGGTGGGCATATCATAGCCCATCATCAACTTGAGATATTTGGTGCATTCCGCCTAGATTTCCTTGATCCATTCAATATCTGGATCCACTTTGTTCAGGATTTTCTCTAACCTCTCGTTCCAGTTGTCGAGGTCTCTATGCCACACATCCACTAGCCAGTGATCTTTCTTCAGCTCTAGCTTCTCTTCCCACGTGTCCTCAGGCATCTGAAGGATGGCCTCAATCCTCGGGAAGGTGGAGTCGTAGGTGGCGGGGAAATTGGTGCAGAGCCTCCTTGTGCTTTCCAGGGACTGGATCATGTCCAAGAACTTGTTGGCTGTCCGCACAGCCCTGCTGATTCCCATGTTTCCGACGTATGCAACCTATCGGAACCAATCCTTAGTGGTTTTCTCCAAGTTCTTCCTTCTCTCCATCTTGTCGATCTGTTCCTTAGAGAGCAACTGCAGTGCAGCTGCGGAGGTGGTGGGCAGGTCGTCCACTGAGGACCATTGCTGTATGTAGTCTGTTAGGGTAGCAACCTACGCTTTGAGTTCACCCTTGGAGACCTTGTCCTGCTTTATCTGGTGCACCATCGTGGCCACCGACTCCTTCAGGTGCTCGACCTTTTGCTCTCTAGTTGTTGTCCCCAAGTTAATGGTGGAGATGTTGTAGCTCACCCTTGTCTAGCCAACAGTTGGCATTGCAATTTGTGCTGCTCGAGAACTGGAAGTGTCCATGGTTATCTTGGATCGGACCTTGGGCTTCTTCTCCTTCTTGGTCGTGATCTGGGATCGAGCCAAGATGGCCTCCAATCTCGCCCTTGGGTCCATCAGCACAGGGGTCATCTTCTCTAGTTTCCTTTCCAACCATTCAAGCACGGTAGACTTATCCTTGGGTGAATCACGGCTGCCCTCACCCTTCTCAGTTAAAGGCAATACCTCTGCCTCTTTCTCCTTTTGGGGTTCTCCTTTCTTTTGGGTAGCATCCTCTTCTTCGTCAGAGTCATGAACGAATATAAGGCGCTTGACAGGCAGCCCGGCTAATGGTTGCCGGATGGGACTTTCTTCTTTCACTACCTCTTCTTCTTTTTTCCCTTTAATGGCCTCGACCTCAGGGCTCTTGGTAACATAGGTTTCAGCCTTCATCAAATCTTTTATTGGCTGCTCTTCTGGCGGCTGCCCTTCTTTATCATGTGGTGACTCTTCTGCCCCCTCCCCAATATCCTTTAGTTGCTGCGCCAATTCCTCCTCAAGGTCCTCATTGAACGTCTAGATGATTTCCTTAGCATCTGAGCCACCCTCCTCGTCTCCACTCTCGGAACAGCCTGTCCCCTCTTCCTCATAGACCACCCTGTCAATAGTTCGGTGCTCGTACTCGGGGTGCTCATAATATTTGTCAGCCTCCTCCTCGATAGACTTTGAGGCTTCCCATTCTTGCTCTTCCATCTCTTCCGAAATTTGTATTGTGGCTTCCATAGCTAGCGGCCCAGTTGGCGGTTGTGAAGGCTGAGCAGTCACGAGGGCTTGGGTGAGGGCCGCTTAGAGAGCTGGATCCATTAAGATTTGTGAGAGCTCAGGGGGAAGGTTTTGCATGTGCCTTGTAAGAGCCTCGGGCATAGTGGCAAGGGGAACAGGTGACGTTATTGTTGCCAGAGGGAGTGAGGTTATTGGTGACATGGCAGCAGAAGAGAAAGGGGGAGTGGTCATGCCGGAAGAGAAGTCAACGTTGATTATTGACTCGGCTGGGGGTGAGGGAGTAAGATGGACAGAAATTTCCATCGCCAGAGGGGAAGCGGCAACCGCAGCAAGAGAGGTGGGCGGTGCCACAAGAGGGGCAGGGAGAGGCAAGGGAGGCTGCAATTCTGTCGTAGCCATTGTCTGCTTGAGCCTTTTGGGAGATGAGCCTCCTGTTTCTTTTTTTGCTTGCTCCTTGGGATCTACAAACTGTGTGGTCTTTGTTCCCTTTCTCTTTTGGGACCTGGTGACTGGAGGAGACTTGGAGGTCTCACCAGTTGATGTGGTGGTGGAAAGGTCCTCCGAGGCACTTGGCTCGCTCTTGAGCCCTTCATAGGTTAGGACTACCCCCTATCATTTTAGATGTGCCACCTGTCCATCGATCCACTCCCTGGTGCGAGTTATGATCAGCTGAGTGATGGTGTCCAGGTCATCGACCTCTTGTTCATCCCAATCAATGGAGGGTATTGCCAGGTTGGCAACCGTAGGGTACCTTGGGTGCATAATGGTGGACTCGTCCTCCTCAACCTAGTCCGGTACTGGGAACGGCTGCACTCTTCTCAGGAACAGCACCGTCATATGCATGTAGTGCCTTGCGCATACCTCCTTATCGTCCTGGCAATTGGCCCAGAAATCTTCAATGTGGTATTGGTGGGCATATGCCAGTCCTAGGGCCTTCCTGACGTGGCCATGTGGGTCCATCCGCGAGTGAGCAGTGTACCAGTCAAAATGGTAATCCTTGAGCTCCTTCTCAGAATTACTAGCACATTGGGATGTTTGTAGTCGGTACATGCCCTGGCCGAGGGTCATGGGATAGGAGATTCTTGCTATATGCTTGTTGCTGAAGATTGCCTGGAGGTGTTGGAGCGGCCGAGAAAGCTCCAGAAGGATGATCTTGTCATTGGGGTAGCAGGGCAATCTATTCAGCCTTTCGATGAAACCCTGGGCCCGGATGTATGTAAACTTGGGAAACTAGATGAACAAGAAGGTGTACTACTTTAGGAGTGCCCGGGCGGTGTGGGAGACCCTCCTCTCGAAGTCCCCGATGATTAATCTGATGATGTGGCCTATGAAGGCATCATTGACTCTATAGTACTCCTTCTTGAAATTACGGTATTGGAGCTGCAGATATTTGTCATAAGCCCTAAGCCCTTGTTTTTTCCCTTGATCGGGTGCTACAAACAGGCCGCTGTATTGTCTACGATCCACCAGGGAGTAGACAAGGTAGGAGGTCATGTAAAATTTGGAAGTCTTTTTCACGTTGATGAACTGCTCATGGAAGCAGTCGCTAATGATGCCTCCCCAGTAGAATGAGACCTTTGTTGTAACATCTTCATTTCCCCGCAGAATCTGCTCAATGTAGTACGCCATCCACTCTTGGAAGTAGGTAGTCGTTGGGAGACCTCTGACCCTACTCAACAAGGTTACCAAGTCGTGGTAATCCTTGTGGAAATCGCTGCGGAAGAGTTCTTGGGGAACCTTCACAGTGCTGCCCCATTTTTCCTTAAGCCAATAGAGGTTGATTGACTTCTTGCATCCTCCCAGATTGGCATCCCACGCCGCTTGGCATTATTCTAGTGTGGGGACCTCCATCTGTTGGAATGTGGGGATGTGGAATGTCTTGGTGATCCCTTCTGGCGACATGTCTGCAAGGATGTTCCCTTCCTTGTCCACAATTGTTCTGGTGCCTGTTTGATAAGCTTCTCGACAAGCCATCACTAATTCGGGTGCCATGAGTGAGCGAGGGAAACCGGCAGCCTTGGCAATTCCACTTTGCCATATTAATCTGGTGCTCTTTGTGGTCGGGTTGACCCTGACCCTTTGAGTGAATTTATCAATATTCACTTGGCCAATATTAGTATCTGAAATCTCCTTCTAGTCGGTCGAGACCTTTGAGTGGAGCGGCTTGCCCTGGAACTGGTACTTCATTTGATCTTTGTCTTCCTTTCCCCAAGGGGTCCTTCCTGACTTTTTTCCCTTGTCCTTTTTGGTGGAGGCCCCTGAAGTTCCTGCAGCCGATTCCATATATTCTGCACGCAAAGGCAAAGTTAGTGCAATAAAACATCAAAAGCGTTCATGTTAGTCCATATTTTGAAAATAACATCTAAATAATCAATCAAGTATATCATAAATCTTATCTCTAGATGCTATCGATCTTCGTTTCAGGTCATTTGGACAATCCGGGCCCGGAGGGCCAGACTTCCCTGGCAGGAATGCTATTTGGAAGGGAAAACACAGCTGAAAACTCCTAGAGACCCTTCTTGGCCAAATTTTAATGTTTTAGGAGGCCCATTATGGAGAAGAGCACAATTTGGGATATGGGTCGAAGTCGGATTCTGATTTTTGGATTGTTTGGATGGATCAAAGGGGCTTCAGAGGTTTCAAGTCGGGAAGCTGTCAAGAGACGGCCGTTGGTGATGGTAGACAGCGGGTGGAAATTCAGAGGCAGAAGTTCGAGGCTCAGGACCCGAAGGGCAAAAAGGCAGCCAATCAGTGCTTATCGTTCAGGCTTGGCGAGGCCCGGTGGCCGGGAAGACTTGACGCATCGGCCGCCGTGAGATTTTTGTTGATTTTAACGACGGCGGTGAGGAGCGGCCCAGGGCCCGGAGGGTAGGAAGCCGACAGGGATCCACCGTCGGCGACAACGGAACCGTCACGAAATTTTAGGAACGGAACTCTGGACGGCCGGGCCCGGAAGGTCCCACGGTAGCGAGGAGTTTCAGCAAGATTACATGGCAAATGGAGGCCCGGGTTTCAAAAACTGGGCAGACGGGATGAAGATTCCACCGGGAGGAGGTCCGCGGACTTCCGCGGATGGAAGTCTGGGATTCGGGGCCTGGGGACGCGAAAGCCACCATTCCGAAAGAACAGGCCAACGGCGGTGACAAGGCCGGGGTCCGAGGGGCGGGCGACATCAGCAAGTTTGCAGACAGTACTTCGCCATCGAGAATGGCAGAAATTTGAGCATGAAAAACCATCACCGGGGGCCCGAGGTTAAAAAGATGGATCAATTTTACTAGCCAAGGGTTCAATAAGCGGAGAAGTACGCGGAGGCCGAGGGATGGGGCGTCAGGTGATGCTTGCCATCGCGGAAGGCAAATCTCCCACGGAACCCCAGAGACGGAACTCCGGGGTTATGGGCCCAGGGAGCCCGAAGGGCACCAGCTCAGTTTGGAATTTTACAGCGGGGCAAAGACCGGGACCCGACAACCGGGAAGGCAGGACCGTCTGGCAGACCAAGCTCAGCGAAAGGAAAACGGAAGTCTGGGGGAGGAAATCCGACTGACTGGGCCCGGAGAGGAACATTGCCATCAATGAATGTTTGGAGTTTGAGTTTTAACAGTAAAGGCGGGCCTCGGGCCCGAGGCGAGGAATCACCCTGCACAAAGAACAGCTGCGCCTCGAAAAAGTTCTGAATCGGCAGCGAAGGCATCCTAGGTGTTTTACTCGGTTTTCTAACACATGGGTTTGGTGCCCAATCTAGTTTTCTATCAGTTTACGCTCTCCTATCAATTTGTTCATTTGATTAAATCTTTGAAAATCATGAAAAATATGTACGGGAGGGTGACCGATTGCCTACCTTGAACACGCATTGCGGGAAGATGCGGAATCTACCAGGGGTCGATGGAATGAAGTTGATGGTGAAAGTGTGATGCAGTCGAAGGCGGTGGGCTCCAGATGATGGCTTGCAATTCGCTCCAATTCCTGATTGTGAAAAAGACTTGGGCGGGTTGGGCATTTTATACCCCAACTACCATTAACGACTGCAATTAATGCACATACGGCCACAGGAAAAGTTGGTGGAATTAGAAATTAGGTTTGCGGTGGCGGCGGCAACCTCGGGGCCCGGCGGCCGGGAAGAAGTGAGGTGGGGGATGTCATGAGATTTTCGCGTTGATCGGGCGACGGCGGCGATGAGCATCTCGGGGCCTGAAGTTCAGGGATCCGCAAGGGATCTGCCATCGATGATGGCGGGACCGCCACGGAATTCCGTAAATGGAATTTCGGGGAGTCAGGCCCGGAACGGTCAGCGGTGGGTAGGGACAAACTAAATATCAGCAGAAAGAACCCAGGCGGGGCCTGAGGGGCGGGAGACCACCACAGGTTCACCGTCGCAGACAGCGAGACCAGGATGGAAGTCCAGGAGCGGACTTTCGAGCCCCAGGACCCGAAGGGGGAGGCACCGCCCTGCAAATTTATGATGAGTTTTAAGCAGAGGGCGGCAGGGCGGGCCCCGAGGGGCGGAAAGACGCCCGGAGAATGCCGCAGAGAACGGCTTCCACGAAGGGGAAGCCCGAGAAGGGAACCCCGGAGGCCCGAGCCTGGAAGGGTCCGAAGTCGCTCCAGAGCCAAGATGCCAAAGGGACCCCCGAGGCCCCGAAAGGCAGCAGAACCAAAAGCGAACGCATGATCGATTTATGATGAAACTTTGGAGCAACATCGACCATGCGGGTCAAAAAAAGAGGGGCATGCAAAATGAGGCAGCCCCAAACAGACCCGACGAGGCGAAAGAAAAGAGGGTCCCCATTCCGAACAGGGCGTGTGTGCTAAGGGCACAACATGTTCCTCAGAGAGCTTGGGTGCTCCTGCACCAAAAATATTGTCCATTCTCATCCAATTAAGACTAATAAGTCTTTTGTGACAACGAGACATTTGAAAAGGCTAGTTAATGCAAGCAATAATTTGGCACTTATGTATATTCCACAAGAATTTTCATTGCATAAAAGAATGTCTAATTCTAAGGTTGTTCCAATTACGAAAGACAAGTTTGATGTTGGTACATTCTTATCCTCATCTGCAAGTTCAGTTTTGCTATTTAGCCTTCTACTTTTCAGCAGTGTATGGCTGGTAGTGGCAACACTAAATGCGGATGTGTATATGGCTAAGGTACTTAACAATATAAATGAAGTTTTGATTGTTTTTATGATGAGTCAGATGTACAAGTTCTAGAAAGGAAGGACAGATGATACTGGGCAAGTGGGGCAACATTGCCCTAGCTCAATTTGTACATAAATAGACATTTTAGAGGTCCAAAAGCTTCTCAATGGCGAGGAATGATCCAGGAGGATCCAGAAGAACCTGAAATTTTCATAGTCTCAAAATATCTCAGAACTAGTGTCATTTTTAGAGTTCATTGACACGAACCTGATGCAACTCAAATGGGCTCAAAAGGAATCCGTATGGAAAGGTTGCAAGCAATCAAAGTTTTAGTCAATTGACAAATTAGAGGGCTCAGAAAAAGGGAAAAAAATTGAAGTCATCAAAGGTGGTCAAATGGGGTGTCATCGCGAAGAGCTCATCGAGAGCTTTCCTATGCAACTCATTTCATCGAAAATAGAGTCCATTTGCACAAGATACAGGCGGTCAAAGTTCACAACATACATTGACCAGTCAACACCTCGTCATCATCCTAGTCAGCAAACACATCAACTGGAAAATCCCACATGGCACACTCCACCCAATATCTCCATTTTAAAAATATATAAAACAATATATATAAAAATGAAAATAAATAAATATAAAATGCATGGGATGGGCCCCTCCCCAAAAGGAGCACTCCCCCTTGAAATGTGGGTCCTCCCTAAATAAAAGGGAATCCCATGCTTAAACCCATGAGCACCATAAATGGGATGAAAAGCCAAAGTAAAGGTGGTGATCCCTATTTTATGGGATAAAGATTTTATTTGAGATTTAAAAATATATCTCCTCCCCTATTACTTAGGGGTTAAGAAACAAAATACTCCCTAATAAATAGGAGAATAAACCCGTTAGAAAGATAATATGGGTTTTAGATAAAATTCCCAAGATATTAGATTAATGTAAACCATTAATTCAAACAAGGATTATCATATTTTTTTGTAAAGCCCAAGGGCCATTCGGGCAAAATATTTTAGGGATTATGGGTGAAAATAGAAGATTTGTAAAATATTATGGTTTCTACCGTAATAGGAAAATGTAATCATATAAAAGGGGGGTGAGTTTGGCTTTGTAAAGCTAAGTGGGATATTTGGAGAGTTTGAACTTCTTGAGAGAAAATTACAAGGTGTTTGCATACACCAAAAATTGTAAAGTGAGATTGTGAGGAAATTGTATGTAGATTCTGAAGCCTTGGGTATTGTAACAAAGCATAGTGTTGCTTGGAATTATCAATAAAGTGGTCCCAGCATTAAGAAGCGAACCTGAAGATGTAGTCCACATTGGACGAACTATGTTATCAATCTGCGCATTCTGATCCTTTTGTCTTCTGTCTCATTATTATCTCTTCCATCTTAAATTCTCTCTAGTTATTTCAATATTTTCAATTATCATTTGAATTCTAATTGTTTTTGTTTAGTAATTAGTTAATTTCATTAAATTGTGTAAAAGTGAACCTAGTTTGTAATTTCAATGGATAACAACATAATCATACAATTCTGTGTGGATCAAGAAAATTCTATAATTAGGAGTTAATTGCAATAATTTATAACTTTTTAATTACAAATCAACCATCACCTACCATTGTCATTTCCTCATCCATGGACCCCGATTAATTTTTTGTTGTTCCCTTGAAAACAATATTTGAATGTTCACCCAACAGTTAACGCCTGTGACTACTAGAGTCATGGTGGCTTTCCTCCGAGAGCTTCTTGCCCTCTTTCGCCCACGCCTAATACTTGGCATCCTCTTTTGAAGAAAATCTTGTCTTGATGGGCGAAGTCTGCAATAATGACCTTGAGGAAATAATACACATATCAAATGCCTCTTTCCCCAACGATCTTGAAATCATTGCCTTCCAAGTGGAGCTTGGACGTGTTCAAGGGTTGAGCGATGATTATTGGGTTGATAAAGCTGTCTTTTATATAGGATTCACTACTAAGCAAGTTTTCATGGCAACCCATCAATGGTGATTATTGAGTGATTTAAATGTTTCGAGACTTGGTATAAATAGTAACGAAGTAGGTTGGGCCATTTTGTATAAAATCTAGGAGCTTGTCACTCATACGGGAGGTGGCCAGACCCACTTCTTTTGGCCTTTACACTATGGCAGGCGATCTCATCTCAAGCTCCGTCAAGACTTTGTGGGCAAAACTCCTCTTAATGTTGGACATCGTTGGACAACAATTCAGTAATGTAATCCTACCTTTATTCACCTGACAACAGTTCTCTACGCGGGACCCAAAGCCTATGCGACTTTTTCAAATGACAATTTCACATGTGGGTTTCAGTTTGGTGGTGACCCTTGGTCTCCACTGTCACTGCTGTGGCTATTTCACTTGATCCTCCCCCACTCAATCACTCGCTCTCTCAAACAGCGGTATCATACATGGATCTGGCTCGCACTAAGGATGTTAGCCTGCCATCGTTTTCACTGTCATTCCTCAATGACATTCCTTGACTGGCCATCCGCTAGCCTTTCCTTGGACTCCCTACAACCGTTTCTTTCAAAAAATTCCTTTTGTGCATTACGAGAAGATAATGATCTACAACAAATTTGGTGGTGGGCATACAATGGGATCAACAAACCTGCCACTCATGGCATCAGGATCTATCTTGAAGATCAAACCAACATAGATCGAAATGGGATGAATGTGAGCAAATACTAAAATACCAACTAGAGTCCTATGGAAAATGTCAAGGGGCTATAATCTAGAGGTATAATTAAGATGGCTTGTGGAGGTCGTGGACTTTTCCATCCTGAACGACGCCATTTTTCATTTTATAGCTGGGGTCCGGCATCCTCCTGCCCACTACTGAGCATTCAAATATGCTCCACCATGAAAGCCCCAATAAACACCAACATCATTACAATGGAAGAGTACTTGCAAAATGTATCGAGCCACTCGAAAGTATCACCTTATTTGTTTATTTTGAATTGTGAACTTCTGGGGAGGATGATTGATGAGTGTTGATAATGTTGGGGACCGAAGAGTAGCAGACTTGGGTTCCACTCACCAACGCGCCAGTCAATTCTTTACAAAGTTACTTTGTCAGGAGCTTCGCTGCAAGTCATGTTTTCCTCCTCTCAGCCCCGTCCACTCCCTATGAGTGTCAAAGATATATAATGTGTCTGGATCTAGCTAAATTGTCATGGTGATAGGAGCATAAGTTTAATAAGTGGATTGATGAAGTATCGTTTCTTGTGTGTGCTAAATCCATAGCAAGGATGGGTTACGGGAGGAATAGGGAGACCATGGACTAGGCATATCAAGATAATGCAGGCTAAACCCGTGATAGGCTTCCCATCAGAGCATGAAAGGAATCAATAATGGCAAGATAATCAATGGTGTGACATAGATTGGGTCCACTGATACACGTGTAATGACCTAGAAAAATTTGCATTGGAGGTGCTTGGTAGTAAGGTCGTCGGGTTATGAAGAATTAATTCCTTGAGACTGAATATTCGATACTAGGAGATGTTGGCTCTCTGAATCCTTGGTGTGCTCGGTGTAAAGGATCATGAGATTTCTAATTCTGATGGGTGAAAGGTTGAGTGTATATACAGAGGGGATATCACATGGATAAAAATGGAAAATGGCCTCCTCTACTAGTGACGACCTCCTCTCTGTGGTTGGAGCTTCCAGTGTAGATTATCATTTCAGCAAGGCCGACTCTCCAAGTAGCAACGTTGCTACCGCTGCCAGCATTTGTTCTCCTGAAGGCTACTTTCGTGGAGGGGTATATGCCTCTTGCCGCTACCTCATACATGCATAACGGATATCATGGTCTTGAGACTCGAAGCTAGGGTCTCCGCTCCTTTCATTGCACTCTCACCACAACATCCTCTGGGCGACTTTCCACATATGTTGTTCTATGTGCTCTTACTCGGTCTCCTATGACTTCAGCCATCACCACTATTTGAACGTCATTTTTCCCATGTGAATTCTTGATTAGTTAGTAATCGTGGCTTCAATCGAGTGATCTTCAATACTATTGGTGTTGCGATTTCAGGAGGATACGGAGGCTACAACTCTACTAGCCAAACTTAACAATGAAATAAAGGCCTGGCCAGATAGAAAGAAGAAAGGAGAAGGTTTCACCATAAAGAAATAAACTCATTATTTGGCATTAATACAATGCATCACTAAGAATAGGAATGATGATGAAACCATTACACCCTTCTTAAATTGTTGATCGCCCTTTCATCTTTATGTGTAGTGTTGTTGGCCCCTAAGTACCGAGGCGAGGGGAAGTGTTAGTAACTCATGGGGCCTATGGGGCAAAGGTCTGCTTGTCTCTAGTTGTCGCGTGAAAACAACATTCCAATCATGGAACCCTGCATCCTTTGATTCGGCGGAGGCCGTGAGTGTGGGTTATGCATCCTCGATGGATGACCGAATTAGCTATGATCATAATGGCATTTCTACGCCATCTTCCCCCCTTTTCCTCCAGTGCCCTCACCCTCATGGATGGTCCTCGTGATTGATGCTCCCACAAACAACAGTGGAGCACTAAAAGAGAATGATATCACTATTGGTATGGAGCATTGATCATAAAGACTATTTAGAATGATATTCTTATGGGAAGGGAGTGAAATGTACACTGACAATGAGAGGACAAACTAGCGGAGCGATGATCAGTAGGCTCAACGAAGGTTTCAAGGGGCTCTTGTCTCCTGACCGGATGCCTTTCGTGGTTAACCATAGGATTTGACATGCTTATTGCATATCCCAATTTCGATTAAAGGGAACAATCAGGTTTAGGAGAATGTAGGGCCCCTCCTTCTAGTGTCTCTGAGTAATATTAAGCTTGCATATGACCTCTTCGAAGAACTTATGAAATGAGGGAATAAGTGATGGCTGTCGAGGTAGAATGAACACATATGAAGGCATGATAGCTGAAAAGAGATGAATGTGAGTACTATGAGAGGCTCGTGAGACTAGGGAAGAAGGAAGTGTTCTCTACCGCAACAAAATATGGGCTCGCAGGTGACTCATCATGGGGATTGGGGCTATCTTTGCTGTGGATGAATGACTTTACCTTTGCGGACACCCAGTGTATGTGTAGATTTGAAAACAAAATGCCTCTCCTCTAAAACCAGCTGATACAATGAATTGAACAGTAGAAAGATAAAAGAAAAATACAGTTATAAACTAGATCATATGCTATTCTATTCAAAACCTTTCAATAGACATAATAATCTGCTCTGTTTTGAAACAGAGTTCTTTGTTATTGCAGCTTTTGAAAAAACTAATAAAGAGAGGATAATTTATATATATATAAGATGCAGCCTCAAAAATAGTACGCTGTCCTCTAAAGGAGAAAACAATAAAAATAGATGTTTTACCCTAATTACAATGAAAAATAAATTGTATCTTCTATAATAAGCATGCAACATGCTTTATTTGCAGAGGGAAAAAAACTACGAATTAAAATAAAAAAGAATTGCATTAAAACAAAAACTCGCTAAAAATAGTAGAAGCTCTCTTTGCCATGCATAGCATAACTTTCCTTGTTGGAAAAGCAGGAATCTCCATCGCATCAATTATCTTCATACTCCCCCGTGATGCTAAGAGGGCTCACAATTTGATCTCGAAGTAACATAAACTGATCTCTTGCAACTGCTTTGTTGAAGATGTTTGCTAACTGATCATGAGTGCTGATGTGTTTCAATTCAACTTCCTTCTTTTGTACTAAATCACGGATGAAGTGATACTTCAAGTCAAAATGCTTTGTTCTACTGTGATGAACTGGATTTTTTGCTAACTTGATGGCACTTACATTGTCACAATAAATCATTGTAGGCTAAATCTGTTTCTCACCAATTTCTTCTAAAACTTTTCTAAGCCAAAGAGCTTGTGTACCTGTCGAAGCAACTACAACATACTCTACTTCTGTGGATGAGAGAGCAACCATGCTTTGTTTTTTGGAACTCCAAGTAATCAAACCAAAACCAAAGGAGAAACAATTTCTAGATGTAGACTTACGATCATCCATACTACCTCCCCAATCTGAATCACTAAAGCCAACAAGATTGAACCTTTTAGAAGAGTAGTAATGAATACCAAAATCTAGAGTGCCTTTCACATACCTCAAAATTATTTTAGCTACCTTCATGTGTATTTCTGATGGATTTGTCATATACCTTGAAACAAGTGAAACTGAATATGCAATATCAGGCCTTGTGTGGGTTAAAAACATCAAACTCCCAATAATACTTCTATAAGTTGTCTCATCAACTAATTCAGCACCATCATTCCTACTCAACACAACTCCATGAGCACTTGGAGTGGAGTATGGTTTACAATCAACCATGTCAAACTTCTTCAACATATCTTTTGCATATTTGGTTTGGCAAATGAAAATTTCATTTTTACATTGATAAACCTCCATTCCTAAAAAATATTTCATGAGACCAAGATCTTTCATTTCAAATTCTTTCATCATAGCAATTTTGAACTCATCTTTCATCTTAGAACTGCTACCCATATACAACAAATCATCAACATACAAACTTATAATAAGAATATCATTACCTTCTTGTTTGTAGTAAAGGGTAGGTTCACTCTTACTTCTCTTGAAGCCATTCTCCTGAAAGTATCCATCAATTCTTGCATACCATGCTCTTGGTGCTTGCTTGAGGCCATACAAAGCCTTCTTCAATTTGTAGACATGATTCTCTTTTCCTTCCACTTGAAAACCTTGTGGCTGTTCCACATATACTTCCTCTTCTAAGTACCCATTCAAGAAGGCACTTTTCACATCCATATGTTGTATACTCCAATTCTTTTGAGCTGCTAATGAAATCAACATTCTGATGGTCTCTTGTCTTGCAACTAGTGCAAACGTCTCTTCATAATCAATCCCATACTTTTGTGTGAAGCCTTTAGCAACTAATCTTGCCTTATGTCTTTCAACACTTCCATCACTGTTATGCTTAGTCTTGTAGATCCATTTGGTGCCAATCTTCTTCTTGTCATGTGGAAGCTCTGTAAGCTCCCAAGTATCATTCCTATGAATGGAATCCATCTCTTCTTGCATTGCTTGCATCCAAACCTCATTAGTACATGCTTCTTCAAAACATGATGGTTCAAAATCAGCCTTGGTAAATAAAGCAAAATTAACTGTCTCACCTATTGGATTTTCTTCATGTGCTTGATTGGCACTCCTTTGATAAATATCACTCAAACTTTTTACCTTCCTTCTAGAACTTGGAGTTGAAGATGGACTTGAAGAATTAGATGAGGGGCTGCTTGGTGGATTTATAGCACTTGGAACAACAACATTAGTGGGCTGCTTATGATCAATATCATCATTCAAAATAGATTTTGACTTCTCCATTTGGCCTTTTTGATGACCATAAACTCTCCCTTCATCAAAAATCACGTCTCTTGAAACAATAAGCTTATTAGTGAAAGGATTATATAACCTGTAAGCTTTTATTTCCTCACTATACCCAACAAAAATACATGACTCACTTTTTGCATCTAACTTTTGTCTATTCTTATCAGGTACATGAACATAAGCTAAACAACCAAAAACTCTGAAATGATTAACATTAGGTCTTTTCTCATACCATGCTTCATAAGGAGTCAACTTCTCAAGTGCACTGGTGGGACTTTGATTGAGAATATACACTGTTGTAGCAACTGCATCTCCCAATAAGAGTTACTCAATCCCTTGGTTTGTAACATTCTCCTTGCCATTTCTACCACAGTGTGGTTTTTCCTTTCAGCTACCCCATTCTGTTGAGGCGTGTATGGAGTGGTGAGTTGCCTCTTAATGCCATTCATATCACAATAATCTTGAAAGGCTCTTGAACAAAATTCTCCTCCACGATCAGTCCTTAAACATTTGATTTTGCACCCTTTCTCATTTTCCACAAGTGCTTTAAACCTCTTGAATGTATTAAGGGCTTCATCCTTAGCCTTCAAAAAATACACCCAACATTTTTGTGAGTAATCATCAATAAAAGTGATAAAATATGATGACTTACCCAAACTCTTTGTTTGCATAGGTCCACAGATATCTGAATGAACAAGTTGAAGGGGGTAATGGGCCCTCCATGTAGTGCCTTTTGGAAACTTTTCCCTTGCATGCTTTCCTTTAGCACATCCTTCACAAACCTCCTTGTGCTCTTCAACCTTGGGCAAACCAGAAACTAACGCTTGTGAGGTCAAAAGCTTCAAACTGTGAAAGTTTAAATGGCCATACCTTAGATGCCATAGCCAACTTGTATCCTCAAATGCCATATTGGCAAGGCTGCTGTTATGTTCACCAAATCTCAATGGGAACATCCTATTTTTCATCATAGGAACAACTGTGACTACTCTGTTTCCCTGACTCTTATCAAAAATTGTACATTTCTTATTTTCAAAGACAACTCTATAGTTCTTCTCACATAATTGTCCAACACTTAACAAATTATGTTTTAACTCAGGAGTGTAATAAATATCTTTAACACTCTTCATACCTTCTTTTGTGTGGACCTCCATAGCACCTTTTGCAGCAACCACCAATGATTTATCATCACCGAGCTGAATCTTTGACTTGAAACTTTCATCCTTTGTTGAAAACAACTTCCCATTTCCTGACATATGGTTAGAGCATCCAGAATCTAGGTACCAAACATCTTTACTAGTATTTTCACCTTTAGAATAAGATAAGAATAAATTATCTGGAGGATTTTCATAACTTTCTTGAGCATAATTAACATTTTTACCTTCTTTTAATCTACATTCTCTTTCAAAATGTCCATACCTATTACAATGGTAACATTGAACATTCCTTTTATCAAATCTTCCTCTACCTATGCCTCTTGAACCACCTCTTTCTCTTGAAAAACCTCTGCCTCTACCTCTTGAATTATTCTGATTTTGACTTTTACCTTGGATTTGATTGCTTTTGCCACTACTATTTCCATCATCATTCTTTGTGATTTGTACTTTAGAGGAAAAGGCTTTCTCAACACTTTCTCCAAAATAATCTTTTAATCGATTTCTTCATGTGAGATCAAAGATCCAATGAGGTGATCGAATTGAAGGGTTGTCAAATCCTTAATTTCTTCCATTATTATGGCGACGTGATTCCATCTTGGTGTGAGAGATCTCAACACCTTTTTTATCAGAACCTCTATGTTCACAGTTTCTCCAAGTGTAGCCATCTTATTGACCACATCTTTTACTCTGACACAACACTCACTCACACTTTCTGCTTCTTGCATCTTTAAATTCTCAAATTCTCTCTTCAATGTCTATAACTTAACAACTTGGACTTGATCACTGCCTTGGTAAGCTTCTTTTAGAGTCTTCCAGACATCCTCAGCTATCTTTGCACCTGCAATTCTTGGAAATAGACTCTTGTCTAGAGCTATTTGAATACGAAACAATGCTTGAAAATTCTTCTTCTTAGCCTCCTTCCTGGTTGTTCTTTCATTTACTGGAAGGGCATTCCAATCAGCTGGCTCTTGGTAACCTGATTCAACAATCTCCCACAAGTCTTTTCCTATTAAAAAAGTCATCATTTTTATACACCAATAATCATACTCATTTCCATCAAATTCTGGAATGGGCAAGCTATTAGAATTCGACATGATAATCTTTGGAAAAATTCGAACAACTAGATCTTAAACCCAAAACAAAATACCTACTTTGATACCAAATGTAGATTTGAAAACAAAATGCCTCTCCTCTAAAACCAACTGATACAATGAATTGAACAGCAGAAAGATAAAAGAAAAATACAATTATAAACTAGATCATATGCTATTCAATTCAAAACCTTTCAATAGACATAATAATCTGCTCTGTTTTGAAACAGGGTTCTCTATTATTTCAGCTTTTGAAAAAACTAATACAGAGAGGATAATTTATATAGATATAAGACGCAGCCTCAAAAATAGTACGCTACCCTCTAAAGGAAAAAACAATTAAAAAAAATGTTTTATCCTAATTACAATGAAAACTAAATCATATCTTCTATAATAAGCATGCAACACATGCTTTATTTGCAGAGGGAAAAAAACCATGAATTAAAACAAAAAGAACTGCATTAAAACAAAAACTTGCTAAGAATAGTAGAAGCTATCTTTGCCATGCATAGCAGATTTTTCCTTGTTGGAAAAGCAGGAATCTCCATCGCATCAATTATCTTCATAGTACGGACCTCAACTACCAGTTTTCCATGGGCATCGACCACCCTTGTTCTCTCAGGGCATCATCCTAGAAACGACCTGCAATGCCTCCCCTTCTGCGCAACGTTACATGGTTCTCTTTTCACACCAAGGATCACGATTATATATATATGTAGTGACTCCATGTTCGCTCTTATGCAATATCTCCAAATGAAACAATGTCTCATAAACGGTAGAAGGGGGGTAAAACATAAAGGTTTTCTTTATACCAAGCTCCCAATATTCCAAGCCTTCATAAAGGACACATGCAAAACCGAGTGCATGTATTCACTTGGATTGATGGTATGAATGAATCAATGCAATTCAAATAAAGAATGACTACTGGATTAAGAAACTAAGTGGGGCCCGCAATAAGTTGTTGCTCCTAGAATGTCCATTTTACCTTGGTGTTATCTTTATATTTTGTCTTAATATTTGCACTATTAATGAAATTTAAATTTCCTTGTCAATATTCTAATTGTTCAGTGTCACTTATAAATATGATTTGACTATCTATTGTTAAGGGTTGCTTGTAGGAGTATACATGACAAGGAGATGTCCAAATATGGGACTAGCAACTCTAGTGCACTTAGCCAAGGGTTTGTAATTGGAGGAAGAATGAAAGGTGACTACGAGGAGAGGAGACCAATTTGCAGATGAAAAAATTATGCTAAAGGGTGGAATTCAAATCAAGAATAAAGATTGGGGGTCGTTTGTTCAAGTTACACATGCTAACCATAGAAAGATACTAAAATAATGAGTATTATTGGAAAGGGGAAGTGAAGTTGCAAAGAACATGACTCAAGCAAGAGGAATGTACGCTAAAGAAATGATAGCTAAAGGTCACATGTGGATAAGGACTAGGAAAAAGATCTTAACTCCCTAATGATTTATCTAAAGGTGGCCCAAACTACAATCAAGTCATCAAGAGTCATGGATGAACCCATGAAAGCTTTCCAAAGGAGAGACAATACCCAAAACATAAATGGTTGTTTTCCATGACCAGAGGCAAGAGGGGAGGTTGTCTCATTCTTCACCGAATTATCATGATCCATTAGGAGCTGCCCCGTCAAATTAGAGGGCAGCTAAGCTATCCAATAATGATGAAAATCTACAAATGGGGCCCATTTCATCATTATGGGGGAATTTTTCAAATCCATCCAACAGAAGGTAGCCTTCAAGTAGTTTTAGCTATAGTGAAAACGGAAATCTACTAAATGAAAAAATGCTACAACACTTGGGTACTAAAGGACAAAATAAGAATGAGGACAAACTTGTATTTTAAATTGTGGAATATTGAGGGGAAGGTGAGACACTGATGTAATCAAATCTAAGCCACACAATGTGATTCAATCTTATCCATTCATTTGGGCTTTGGAAAACTATAAATAGGGGTCTCCCCCTCATTTGTAAATGGTTGGAAAACTGGTGTAAAGGAATTCTACAACAATAAAAAGAAACATTGCATGATCTATGGGTCTTCGTTTTGAGTTTTCTTATTATGTGTGCATGGTTTTACTTCCATTTTAGTTTATTTGTTAGTCTATTGAATGGAAGTGGTGATGGTGATTGTTGTTTCAGTATTTGATTAATTTCTAGTTCATTCTTTTTGTGGTTCATTGATGATGAATCACTTTGCAAAGGTAGTCTAAGCTTCCTTCCTTCATTTTTGTAACTTAGTTCAATTGCATGTGCATGATGTGTGTGTAATATGAAAATGTATAGTCCTCCAAAGATTGCACTAGTTTTGTGTAACTGTAGGATCCTCTTGGCCAAGCAAAACCTAGTTTAGGGAGTTTTCCTACTATAGCAGCCTCCATGATCATTGTTCATTTGTAGTTTTAGATCTAGGAAATTCCTCTTTTCCCTACCCTTTTCCTTTTTTTTAATAAGTAACCTATGATAAGGTTCATTGCACATTGTAAAGCCAAATCCAATGATAAAATGAAGTTCAAGATTGTTGTTTGAACCTATAGCAAACACACAACAACTCTCCCATCCTAAGAACTCCATTTGCAAACCAAAATTCCCATGCTTTGTAACTCATCCATAAGTCCACCTTGTGATTCCAAAAAATCACATGAAACAATTGAGATATTCCAAGCACTATCAAGACCTAACATTAGAGACCTTGGGATAGTGTTCTGCAATTTCATTGTGGAAGATTGTCATTCAAGATGGGTAGTGTACCTATGTATTACCTATGTTGATAAGTGAATTAAAAACACATCAACAAGGTCCTAGGTGGGACCCATTCACCATGGGTGGTGAATGAGTCCCCCTTGGCCCTAAATTCAAAATATTTTAAATTTCCTTTCAGTATTTTATTCAAAAACACTTGATGTCGACCTATGATGAGGTATGAACGAGTAACTAAGGAACAATTGTGTATAAATAAGTGATTTTCACCTCATTTCAACCCACATTCATCAAGTTCACTTATCCACCTATTCATTCAATCATTCAAGCATTTTACAACATCTTTTCAAGCACTATTCAAGCACTTTGAAGCAGCCATTGACATTACTTCAGACTTGCATCATCAAGGGTTTAGTAAGTTGATACAAATTGCATGTTGCTAGTTTATCATTCCTTTGCATTTCATTATTTTATTAAGGGTTTAATTACCAAAAGTGGGGTTTGACCAAGGCAAACCCCTATTCACTAACCCTCAACCATTTTCCCTCTATTTCATGTTTGTTTGCAGACCTAGGTATGCATATTTGACAAGAATTTTGGTGTTGAAGATTGGTTTACAAGTCAACTTAATTCTATTTCAAGCTTGGAGAAGGTTTCCTATCTGTTTTCTATAGAATTGACTTCGTTTGCGTGACAAGAAGTGATTTCTAGATCTAGTGTTGCAAAGTTGTCTCCATTTTTTTGAAAATTTGGGAGAGGACTTATTTTCCACCTATAGAAAATGAGTCCCACTATAGGACTAAAAATATGAATTTCGTCAGACTTTAGATCCCGATAGGAAAAAACTTGCTTCCAACAGTTTTTCACAAGGAGGGGGACTAATTCGCCACCCTAGGCGAATGAGTCCCAATGTGAAAAATAAGTGATTTTGGTCAACATCCCCAACATTCCAGATTCATCATACTTCACCTAGGTGCACTCAAATTCATCCCTTTTCTTTCTATTCTGCATATTTTCTTCATTTAGTTCATTGTTGCATTACACAACGTGTTTTCAAACATAGCTTAAACCTCACTTTTTCATTAATTTAGATCAGTAAATTCTATTTATTTAACTTCATTTAGGTTAGATATCACACATTGTATAATTTGAATGAACCATTAGTGTTTTTGCTCATATCTCTCTCCTTTTAGGTGAAAAACCCTATAAGAGCAAGAGTTGTCCATAGGAGCTAAAAATCAATGGTTCAACATTAGACCTTAAAATATTTGTAGAATAGTTTATTTTAGTGTGTAATTGTTTAGTTACAAGTTGCAAGTGAAGAAGTGTGTTTCTTTTGCTTGCAATTTGGATTATATTTTTTTTGGAGTGTGTGATTTTGTAGCAATACATTTTGGATATTCTTTTCTATTATATGGGTCTTTATCATATTTAGACAGTTTAGATATTCATATCTAGCTTGAAGTCTTCCAATGTTGTTAGTGTGTGCATTCTACTATTTTGTGGTGAGAAATTTTGGTGTGATAGTTTCAAACTCTTGTTTATGTTGTGTTTGTTGATTTTCTTTTTGTCATAGAATATTTTATGTACTTTTATTAGATAATATCAATAGAGGAATTTGATGTTATTTTTTATATAAAACTAGGTCAAGTTGGTCACCTAACTATTGGAGAAATTTTTGGAATTTGTGGGTATTTTGAGTTTACATTTGAAAGTAATTATATGTGGGTTGTATATCATGATTTGTATCAGATTTTATTGTCCATTAATTTTAACTAATTTGGTAAGATATTTCATTTAGGATATTATAGTGGTATCAGAGCTATGATCTTTCCAACATGTTGGAGAAGATAACCATTGTTGAAGTTTATTTATGTTGCATGTTAAATTTTAAGGCTACCTATTATTGATCAACAATTTCATGTTAGTGATCAACACTTGCATGTTAGAATTTACTGTTTGCATGTTAGTATTGAATATTTTATTCTTTTTTATTCTTAGTTAAATAGAGATTCAATATCACAAATCTTATTCAAAAGGCACCAATTAAATCGATGAATATAAAAGAAGAGTGAAACAATTCTTTCAATAAATGGGATAGAGATGAAATTTACAAATTTGAAGCACTCAAAGTTTTTCTTCAATATCAAAAGTTGTTTGGAAAATTCAAAAACCTAATGTCTTTTGGTGACTATTTTATTTATGAGAATTTATTACTACATAAAATGACAAAGAAAAGAAGAGGAAAGTTATAATGTCACTAAGGAGGGATAAAAATTTGAGATAGTTGACCTTGAGCCAAATAAAAATTTTATAAATGAAAATTTTGTCATATCACAAAAAAGAATGACGAATTAATTAAGAAAAAAAAAGCATTGTTTATTTTTATGCAGAGGACATTGAGAGCCAAGTGAAAGATGTGGGAGCAAAGGAAAATAACTAGAAAAGCCAAAAAATAAAACCATAGAACCAAAAGTGGTGATGAATACAATCAAATTGGAAAAGATCAAGGAAGAAATTGTGATAGTGGAACATAAAGAAAAAATGGAAGGTATGAACCTTTTTTGAAAAGAATGTTTTGATTCAAGAAATATATGAGATTAAGTCTCAAGATGAATTTGTTGGAAAGGCATAAACATGCACATAAGAAGTATTCCTTAGCATAAACTAAATATTTTGACATTATGAAGAATGCTCGGTATGTCAAAGGTGAACATTAAGAGATGTAGTGGTATAAAGTTCTTTCCTTTGTATCTTTTTTTGTATCACTCTAACTAATTCCCCCCTTAGAAATATGTTAAGAAAAAGTAAGATTTCCTTGAACAATACAAAATTTCTTCTAAAATCTTCCACAAAATAATTGGCAAAGGTTTTTGTTCTTGTGGCCCTATTTTTACATAAACCAAGGTAACCCCTGACATAAGTGGCGGGGGGGCCATCACCAAGTGGAAAAGGTTTTTGATAGCTAGAAATAGGCATTGAATTTTTCATAGAAACTAAAAATGTAGTAAGCACACCATCCACTCAACATAAGGGTTTCTTGTGTTGTAGAAAAAAGTACCCTTTGCTTGACATGGTAATAATTCATAAAAATTGGACTTCATGAGGCCTTGATTTAGGTGTTGTGAGGCATTTTATGCATCCACATTAGGTCTTGGACCCTTACAAATTAAATAAAATGCATTTAACGATGTCTTGTGAAGGTGTTATGAAGTGTTGTAAGACATTTCTACATTCTTCTAGACTCTATTAATTACAATTCACCTAAAAATCACCTTTGTACTCATCAACAAGTCCTATTTTGAAGTGTTTTAAAGTATTGTAACAAGATTTCACACATTTCTAGGCACATCTTCACTATTTATCCCTTTCTCATGCTTTTTTTGGTCCCTTTATGCTCTCATATGCTTAATTAAGTGTATTTTTGAGTATTATCCTGACAAACATCATTAAATACAACATATTTCCTGAAACTTGTCTTTAGGTCCTAGGTGGGACCCATTCACCATGGGTGACGAATGAGTTCCCCTTGAACCCAAATTCAAAATATTTTAAATTTCCTTTCAAGATTTTATTCAAAATCACTTGATGCCAGCTTTTGATGAGGTATTAATAGGATACTAAGGCATAAGGTTGTATAATTAAGTATTTTTCTCCTCATTTCACATATCCTAATATTTCATTCATCTATTCATCCATTAACACATTCACATCATTCATTCATCATCTATCATGTATCTCAAGTCAAGCAAGTTAGGGCTTTCACATTGCAAGTCATCAATTTAGCTTCCTAAGATATTCAAGGGTAGATTCTACATGTTATGTTGTATACTTTCAAGATCAATCATCATGGAAAGGTAATGTATTCTATTATTGCATGTTTCATTCTATTCTTTCATTATTTTGGTTTAATTACCTAAATGAGGTTTGACCAATGCAAACCCCCATGCCTTAACAATCAACATTTCTTCTTCTCTTCTTATCTTTTTGCAGATTTAGGTCCTTTGGAATCTTGGAAATAATTAAAGATCAAGTTGCAAGGTTGTTAAATTCCTCTCTTCATTAAACAAGTCAAAGAATCCACAAAAAGTCATTTTCAGACCCGAATTTGATAGTTTCAGAAGCAGACACTTGTAGGAAGCAGAAGTGTAGATCTAGCTCCACAAAATCTACTCCTGAATTTGTAGATTCTTGTAGGTGGACTAATTCACCACCCATGGAAAATGAGTCCCATTTGTAGGCTTGAAAAGTGGTTTTGTCAAAATTAAGCTCCCAACAGTCAAAAACCTATTTCATGGACTTTTCATCAGAAGCAGGATTAATTCACCATCCATGGTGAATCAATCCCAGTGGCCATTAACAATGACTCCTGGAATCTTCCAAAACCTTCTAGTAATAGTAATCTTCCTCTAGGTCACTCTAATCAGTTTCATCAACTTTTGTTTTCTTTTGTTTAAGTTCCTAGTTCATATTTGCAATCAACATTGTGTTTTCTAGCATCTTGCATTAGGTTAGTTTACATTCATTTATTTGAATTTGTAAGCATTTAAACACATCCACACACACTTCACATCAATATTCCATCAATCCTCATGTTAATCTTGAGTGAAACAATGTGCATTTTTGGACCCTTCTTTCTCCTTTTAGGTGAAAAATCCTAGAAGTGCTAGAGAGAAACTAGGTCCCAAAATCCTTCGTTGCACTATCAAATCTGATTTGTGATATTAAATTTTTTTTTCTCTCTTTCCTGAATTAGAGATTCTACCGAGTATTTGTAGAGAATTTTTTTTTTGTTTTAAGATAAACCACTCTTTCAAATAAGCAGCACATCAAAAGTGTCAAATGCATCCTATAATGGAGGGCCTCTTACAATCCCTTATAAAATATTATCTTCCAACAAACTTGGCAACAGTCATAAGTTCACAAAAATGTGCTAAAAAGCGGGCAGCATATCGTTCTAAAAAACATGGCTACTTTTCATGAAACTAAAATGAATTGAACGTAGCTTACAACTTGACAAACACTTAGTCTTCAGTTCCAGTCACCCGACTACTTAAGTTGATGACAGGGATATTCTTTAAGATTCTTGTTTAGGGTTTCTAGAGGCTACACTCTTGATATAAATTTTACTAAATATAAGTTATTCAATACGGGAAACATGCCACAGAAAAAGCACCATTTTATTCAATCTCAGGAAATACATCCATACTTTCCCTTTAGCCAACAAATCTATTATGGAAATTTTCCTATAAACAATAGAACATTTTATTATGAAGGGGAAAACTCCATTTTCTCACATTTTTTGTTTCCTTACATTCCCTTTTATGAGTAATCATTCCAAATCAAAATCAACATAAGAAATTATGTAATCTATTATCTATGAAACATGTGGTCAACTTTGATACAACTTGAATAACAACAAGTGAGAATAATGAAAGTTGCCTAGTGAGAAGCACATAATGAGGCCCACCTGGTGCTAGAGAACTAAGAGCTTGGAGGTGTGAAAAAATAAATAAAACACTGATAGCTCATGTGCCTTCTTTATCAAACTAGCCTAGCTTTTTCAAAACTAAACCACCATATTGTTTTTATCTTAAATTGTCCTCGATTCAATCCTCCTCATTATACAATGAGCTTATGCTTTGACGAAGAAAGAAGCCTACCCAGAACATATTGTATTTGTAGTTTTAATGAGTGTGGAAGGATAACAAGTCATTTGTTAGGTGCTCTATCACAATGGAATTCAATCCTATCCATAATCATGTCACCTACAAAAGGTAACAATACGTTGGTCATTCAATGAACTTTCTCTAGGATACAGTTTCATCATCCTTTCTACCTTCCCATTACCAGTGTAATTTTCAATCTCCCAAATATTTATAATTTAATTGGCATAATGTTGAGAAACCCTAAATTTATTTAATAAAACATATCATATATTGAAAATAAATATTTTTAATCTAGGAGATATGGCTAAACAAACATTAAAAGAAAAGTATTCATAGACAGTAACAAGACAAATTTATTTAATGAAGTAATAGAGGTACCCACATGGAGGTTTAATGCATTTAGAAAAAAGGACACAAGCATTTCATAAGAATTGAAATAATTTTCTTTTAAAAGATAAAAGTGGGTGTAACATGTTACAAGGGAGGCAACATTATTAAATTGAATTATATGGTTTTATGTTAAAGTAGGTGCAACAATAAATTGAATTATATCATTACATATTAAATGAATTATAGTTTGATATTCTAGTCACTGATTAATCTTTTGGAGATAATATTATTTTATGTTCTAGTTGTGCAACAATAAACTCTGTAGAGAATAATTTATTGTTAATTTGTTCATATTGTTTCACAAATTTGTGTGCTAAGATAACACACGATTCTTCCTTCCATTACCATCTTTTAATTTTATATTCTTTCTTTATCATCATTTATAATATTTTTTAATAAATCATAGTTTTATTTTAATCTAAATAAAATTTATAACTTACACATGAAAATCAAGAAAATATATACTAACAAGTTTATAATATATTTTTATCTTCACAAAACAAGGAAATAAATTAAATTGGATTTATCATACTAAGCCCATATCTACTATTTTTTGGCTTTCATGCTTCTCTCCTCCTTTGCATTATTTTTTGGATTTCATTTTTTGTTTTCTTCTACTATGCATTTTCCTAGAGGTGTCTTTTTGTGTTATTGCTTGCTCGAAGGTGGGTTTTGGCCATCTCAGTCTTAGGGCCTTTTTCTTTTCTGCAGGTTTTTCTCAAGCTACTTTTTGCATGGAGGTAGGAAATATTCTGTGAGTATGGCTAACCGTAGTGAGGGTGTGTTGAAGAATGGGGTTTTTTGTCTGCATAAGGTGAATGAGTGTTTGGAAAGATCATAGGAACATTCGATGTTAGTTATTCAACCTGAGTTAGTCATTGAAGAAGTTGATTACTACTCCTATCATGTGTTGATTTACAAATTCATGGGGATTCAAGTGTTGCTTCCCTTTCTTGAGTCTTGGGTTTGAAAAACTTGGAACTCTGAAGGTGATTTTGATATATTGTTGGTGGCCAATAGCTTCTTTATGTTGGATTTTTCCTATATTGTTGAGAAAAATTGAGCGTTTGAAGGGGGTTCTTACTTCTAAATTTAGGTGGGCCTCTTTATTGAACCATGACACATGGGATTCAACTCCCCTAAGGAACTAGCTTCTAGGGTTTTAGTTTGTGTGTGTCTCCCTAGTCTACCTTTGGAGTGCTAACAAATTGATATATTGCAAATGATTTCTCTTTTCTTGGAAAACCTATTGGACCTTCTCAACAAACATTCAATAAAAGGGTGCTATCATTTTCCTAGGTGTGTGTGGAGGTCGACTTGAATAAACCACAACTGGATTTAGTTGAAATGAGCATTGGACCAATCTCTTGGACCTAGTAGCTAGATTATGAGGCATTACCTTTTTGATGTCATTTTTGTCATGAACATGGTCACCTTTAGCAAAAATTTCCTAAAGTTGTTATTGTCACTGGTATGACTAGAGCCCCCTCTCAGTCTACTATGAATTTGTATAAGGGTAAGGATCTTGTTTAGGGGGCGGTGGTGGAAAAGAATAATTTTGTACCTATTAAGTCTCACAATAGAGGTAGAGGTCAAAATAGGACTCTCAAAGATAGGCAAGAAGAAGAAACATTTAACAAATTTGATGCTTTAGATGAATTAGTATAGCAAGAAGGTGTTCCCCTTAATAGAAACATAGGTGATAGCTTTATTATTGAGGAAAATCTTGGGACTTAGCTTAATGCTATCCCAGTTCAAGTTCTGGAGAAGGGTTAGTCGTCTCAAATGGGCATGGATTTCCCTCCATCAAATTATTTTTCTGGGGGTGCTGATGTGGTGCTAGAAATTACTATATATTCTACTTCCCTTAGTGTTGAGTTCTTAATAAAGAAAGGTGTTAGGGAAATAGGTGAAGGAAAGTATTCTTCTAATTAGTTAGGTTGCAAAAGACAGCCACCTTTTGGAATCAATGCAAAACACATGTTCTCATGCCTCAACCCATCCAATAATTTATTTCCATCTACCAAACATAGTCTGGTAGTGCCATTAAATTTAGTCTTCTCCTCCTCCTCCAAAGGCATCAACTTGATTCTCTTTCCATTTCATGTCACAGTATAAGTACTCCTTCCATCATGAATTGCCTTCTTATCATATCACCATGGTCTTCCTAATAGTAAATGACATGCATCCATAGACATAATAATACATAACACTTCATCCCTATATGATCCAATATGAAATTTCACCAAAAAATATTCATTCACCAATATCTTATGCTCATCTTGAATCCATTCTATCTTATAAGGGTTTGGGTGTTTCAATCTCTTCAAGTTCAACTTTGCTACCATCTCCTCTAACACTAGATTATTGGTACAACCACTATCAATGATAACTTTACATACCTTTCCTTTGGACTTACATCTAGTTCTGAATAGACTCTTCCTTTGTGGTGGTTCTTCAGTCACTTCTTCATGCATTAAAGTTCTTCTCATCACTAATGATTCTCCTTTCTCAGGTTTCCCAACTAAATTCAGAGATCCAACATGTTCTTCATCCACATATGCTACTCTTCAAGAATGCTTAGTTTATTACTAGTACTTCCTTGATGGCACTCAAATTCTCTATGTCCTTGAACCATATATTTTTGGCTCTAATGCACTCTCTAACTCTTCTAGGGTTTTTCACCTAAAAGGAGAGAGATAGGGCCAAAAATGCTAAGGGGTTCATTCAAATTATGTTATGTGTGATGTTATTTAAGCTAAATGAAGTGAAATAAATGCAATTCAGTGATTTAAATGACTAAATATGAATGCAAAGCTAAGATTTACGCTATGCTAGAAAACACATTATGATATGCAAATAATGAACTAAAAGATGAAAAAATGAATAATAGAAAGAAATGAGATAAAATAGAATGCACCTGAGAAAGATTTGAGGAATCACGAATTGTCTCAACACTGTCTGAAGTTACTAAAAATAAACAGTGGGATTCATTCACCCATTTTGGTGAGTTACTCTTGCTACTAGTGAAAAAGTGTTGAGAATAGGTTTCTAATTGTCGAGATCTGGAATCTGACAAAATTCATATTTTTAGTCTTAGGGTGGAACTCATTTGCCACTGGTGGTGAATCATTCCTCTCCCAAAATTATGAGAAATCAAGAGACAAATATGCAACACTAGCTCTAGAAATGTCTACTTTTCAGGTTGTCGAAATCAATTATGTAGGAAAGGAACAGAAAACCTCCAAGCTTGAAATAGAGTTGATTTTACTTAAAGCACCTAGTTGACTTGTTGACCAATCTTCAATTAGATAAATGCTTGTAAAATTTGCATACAAAGGTCTACAAACACACATGGAAGAGGGGAAAAATGGTTGAGGGTTAGCATATAGGGGTTTACCTTGGTCAAACCCCACTTTGGTAATCAAACCCTTAATGAAATAATGAAATACAAGAGAATGATAACTAACAACATGCAAATTCTATCAACTTACCAAACCCTTGATGATGCAAATCTAAAGTAATGTCAATGGATACTCCAAAATGCTTGAATAGTGCTTTGATAAGATGTTGTAAGATGCTTGAATGGTTGAGATAATGTTGGAGGATGTAAAATGAGGTGAAAATCACTTATTTATACAATCTTGTTCCTTAGTAACTCATTCATACCTCATCACAAACTAACATCAAGTGATTTTGAATAAAAACCCAAAAGGAAATTTTAAAAATTTTGAATTTGGAGCCAAGGGTGACTCATTCGCCACCCATGGTGAATGGGTCCCACCAAAGACCTAAAAATGGTTGTCAGGAATTATCTTGTATTTAATGTTGTTTTTCAAGGTTACATTCAAAAATACACTTAATTAAGCCTTATAAGGGCATAAAGGGATCAAATAAAGTATAAGAAATGGATAAATAGTGAAGTTATGCCTAGAAAAGTGTGAAATCTTGTTACAAGACTTTACAACACTTAAAAATAGGACTTTTTTAGTGATGAAAGGTGATTTTTAGGTGAATTGTAATGAATAGAGTGTAGAAATGTTTTACAACAGTTCACAACACCTTCAAAAGACATCATTATTTGAATTTTAGTACATAAATATGCATGTTCAAGCCATGTTATAGTATAAAATCAAATAAAAATAGATCAAACATCATGAAACAAGACCTAAAAGCTATCAAAATGACAAGGAGCCATTTTTTTATGGCACTTTTAGCCCCCACTTTAGTGAGAGGATGAACTTGCTTCAAACTCACACTAAAGTAGCCATGAACATCAAGAGGAGGGTTCAAATTCACTTATGTTAGCAAGATGGAATGAAAACAATCAAGAGGGATGATCAAGCCCCCAAGATGAATATCCCATAGAAAACTAAGCATAATAACAAATGAACACACAAGTGTTGAGAATCGGATGAAGCTTCAATCAGTTGTCCAACTAGTTTTGGATTAGATCTAGGAAAAAGAGAATGTATACTAACTCTGGCATGACAGAACTCCTAATGGTCCACTAGGTGAGAAGGCCCAAATGTACTCACTCTGGGGCCATAGAACTTTTGGTCATCCATGGGGTGAGAAAGCCCAAAAGGTAAGATACATACGCTAGTTGGTATGAACTCATAAACACAAAGGTGGCTATGGTGAAAAGTCATGCTGCTAGGTGGGCTTCTCGCTCAACCATATCAAAGTTATACATCCTGATAACTTTAACACTATGCCACAAGGAAAAATTTTGGTTCATGCTTCATGAGATAACCAAAGCTCTGTATGCTTAGAACTCATGAATAAAAATCAAGGGTACCATTGGCATGCAAGTTGCGTTATGCAAGGTGGAAAAAATGGAAAATAAAATGTAGAATGTAAAATATGTTCAAAGGAGTCTTGTTAAGTTCATGCAAGGTCAATCACTTAAGGAACATTATGTATAATGTCTCCAAGAGAGGACCTATCAAATAATAGTGTATTCACAACTTAGGGGATGTAGTGCATCACATTAGGACACCAAGAGGAATGTAATATGCTAAGATAGATCCACTTATGAAGGACATCACACCTAATGTCATCCACAAAGTGGAAAATGCATCATATAAACAATAAGGCAACACTGGGAACCAAGAATGCAAATAAATTATGGTAATGTATGCCCCCCACTTTAAGGGAATTGCTACACACTGTTCTATGAGCAATTACTTTAAAGCAGCAAAGGGAAGAAAATGCAAAAGGAAAACAAGACATGGGAGCCAACTTGGAAAGCCCTATGCCAAGTCATATGTTTCAAAGTTAGGTTGCATCATGTCAACAAAAATGAAAGAAAAAGAAAGGGAGTTGCCCCCCAGAAAAGAGCACACCAAACACATAAGGGATATATAGATTTGGGGTAATTATGTTTGTTGCTGCAATGTTTTTATGAAAGAGCTTGGATTTGTCATCATTCTCCAAATCATATAGAACTACAAGAATGAAACAAAGAGAGCAAAAAAAAAAGAAAAAGGAAAGTCAGTTTTGAGTCAACATGGAGGAGACATTGTAGTCTCAACGCATTGCATCATCACCAAAAGGAAAACACAAGAAAACAGAAAGAAATGAAAAGACAAAATAAAATGAAAAAGCTTTTGGGTCAACACAAAGGAGACATTATGATCTCAATGCCTTGAATCATGATCCCCAAAAGGAAAACAAAAGAGAGAAAAAGACAAGGACCTTTTGGGTCAACATGGAAGAGACATAGGGTGTCTCTACACTTTTCGTCATCTCCAAAGGGAAAACACAAAACAAAAAGAGAAAAAGTGAATATGCACAACATATAGAAGAAGAGATGTACAAATAGAAGAAGTGTACAAAGAGAAGAAACATCAAACACATGTAATGGGGGAACACGATACGCACACAAAGGAAAAAAGAAAAAGGGACAAGTAATGCAAATGTAAGTCAACCATTAACTAAGTTATTGGTTTCTCAATCTTAAATGGTTAAGTGGAAAAGGAATAATAGAGTTAAGAGACAAAGTCAAATGGATTACAAGGACAATGCTAACAACTTCTTGCCCCACAAACTGTAAAGAGAAGAATGAGCAGAGGTGAGTGATGGAAAAGGATCATGTGATAATGAGAATAAAGAATTATACAACTATGGAATGATGATTGGATTTGGTTGCTTTAAGGTATGATGGGGAAACAATCGGTATTAGTGAAGTGATACTTATCTAGTATGTCCTTCAATGTCTGACATTCATTTCTTTGATGACCAAGGATGTGATGATATTTGCAAAACTATATGTTAGAATCTTTAGGGTGAATAACCAACATGTTCATAGGTGGTAAAATTATGAGACCTTTGTTTAAAAGTAGTTGAAGTCTCCTTTCATATTCGGGTGGAGGATGCATAGGAAACTTGAGTTTCTTTAATTTGTAAGGTCGTTTTAACTTGCTAGATTCTCCTTGTTCATGAATAGGAGGAAGATAACCCATAGGGATCCTAATATCCTTTTCATTAGAAATAGATAATGGTTGTTCATGTGAAAGGAGAATGTTCAAGTCAAGAGGATCATCGAAGATCACTGTACCAGCATCCCGAAGTCTCCTAGGTTGAGAATGAGGTCTATTAGGATGAGAAGGATCTTGATATCCTAATCCTATTGTGTGTGCATTAGTCAGTTGTTGTTCAAGAATTTGATGGATGTCATGTTTATATTTGGTATCACAACCTTATTTTCTTAGACTAGTGAAACCTTTGCCATATGTGTCTTCAAGGTTTATGGGAGTGTTTGTGACTTTGTGATTGTAGTATGGTTATGAATATGTTGGTTTATCTAGGAACTAGGTCCACTTGAGGGAGGAACCTTAGGTCCTTCATTGATTTCAAGACACAAATATGGAAAGTGATTAGGAGGTGCATCAGTAGGAAGATCTTGTGACTTCATGGAGGGATAAAAGGCTACACTGGCTTTGAGGTCATGAAGGAATTCATTGTAGAACTTTTTCATGCTATCATCATCTTCTCCAATGATGTCTATATAACAAGGAGGAAAATCATGAGGAGTTGAAGGAGCATAAGGCAACTCAATTTCATTAGTTTCACAACCAAAGACACAATTGGACATGTCTACCATCGATTTTAATGAATCCCAAAACTTATTAAAAGAAAATACCATGATGCAAGTAAACTAAGATACAATAAATGAATAAAAATAGAGATTCTAGAAATTAAAACAAAATGTAAGAATAAGAAACCGTAATGTAGGAAAATGCTAGAAAAATGCCAGAAATGTTTAAAAGGTGCAGAGGGATTGATTCGCCTAGGGTGGCGAATGAGTCCCAGTATGATATTTTATTTTGTTTTTCAAAAATTTTAAAATGAATCTAATGCTTTTCAGAATGCAATTAAGGATGGAGAATGAAAATTTTCTATTTGTTCAATGATATGCAATGCAAGAATGAAATCTAAACAAAGCTTTCACTAATGCAATATGAGAAGTCCTAGAATGCAAGAACAAAACAGTATGCTAATTGAATGTTAATGAAAATGTAAGCTAGGATGCAATATGCAAATGAAATAAAAAATGAAAAGTGTTCAAAATACAAGTTCACCAAAATGAACCATAGATTTTTGGCTCTAATGCACTCTCTAACTCTTCTAGGGTTTTTCACCTGAAAGGAGAGAGGTAGGGACAAAGATGCTAATGGGTTCATTCAAATTATGTTATGTGTGATATTATCTAAGCTAAATGAAGTAAACTAAATGCAATTAAGTGATTTAAATGATTGAATATGAATGCAAATCTAAGATTTATTCTATGCTGGAAAAAAACATTGTGATATGCAAACAATGAACTAAAAGATGAAACAATGTAGAATAGAAAGAAATGAGATAAAATAGAGTGCACCTAAGCAAGATTTGAGGAATCTGGAATTTTCTAAATGTTGTCAAAAGTTAATGAAAATCCACAATGGGAAGAATTTTCCTAGGGTGGCGAATTAGTCCCGCTACTGGTGAAAAAGTGTCGGGAACAGGTTTCTAACTATTGGGATCCAGAATCTGACAAAATTCAAAATTTCAGTCTTAAGGTGGGACTCATTCGCTACTGGTGGCGAATCAGTCCTCTCCCAAAATTTTGAGAAATCAGGAGACAACTCTGTAACACTAGATCTAGAAATGTCTACTTATCAGGTTTTCAAAGTCAATTCTATAGCAAACAAACATAAAACCTTCTCCAAGCTTGAAATAGAGTTGATTTGGCTTGAAGCACCTAGTTTACTTGTTGACCAATCTTTAATCACCTAGATTCTTGTAAAATATGCATACAAAGGTCTACAAACACACATGCAAGAGGGGAAAAATGGTTGAGGGTTAGCAAATAAGGGTTTGCCTTGGTCGAACCCCACTTTGGTAATCAAACCCTTAATGAAAAAATGAAATGCAAGAGAATGATAAACTAACAACATGCAAATGCTATCAACTTACCAAACCCTTGATGATGCAAATTTGAAGTAATATTAATGGATGCTCCAAAATTATTGAATAGTTCTTGATAAGATGTAGTAAGATGCCTGAATGCTTGAGATGATGTGTGAATGTTGGAGGATGTAAAATGAGGTGAAAATCACTTATTTATACAATCTTGTGCCTTAGTAACTTGTTTATATTTCATCGCAGGCTGACATCGAGTGATTTTGAATAAAAAACCAAAAGAATTTTTTTTTTTTTGAATTTGGAGTCAAGGGGGACTCATTCACCACCCATGGCGAATGGGTCCCACCTAGGACCTGAAAATGGGTGTAGGGAATTATCTTGTATTTAATGTTGCTTGTTAGGCTTACATTCAAAAATACACTTAATTAAGCCTTATAAGGGCATAAAGGGGTCAAATAAAGTATAAGAAAGGGATAAATAGTGAAGTTATGCCTAGAAAAGCATGAAATCTTGTTACGAGACTTTACAACACTTCAAAACATGACCTTTTTAGTGATGAAAAGGTGATTTTTAGGTGAATTGTATTGAATATAGTCTAGAAGAGTGTAAAAATGTTTTACAACACTTCACAACACCTTCACAAGATGTCATTATTTGAATTTTAGTACATAAATATGCATGTTCAAGCCATGTTACAACATAAAATCAGAGCAAAATAGATCAAACATCATGAAACAATACCTAAAAGGCCATGAAAAATGATAAGGGGCCATTTTTCTATGACACAGTCCTTCACCTCCAAACTTGAAACAGGTTCCTCAGAATAGTCTTCTCTCAAATATTCATCCATCTCTCTCAAATCTATCATTTTTGTAAGAATTATGACCTCTATCACTATGGTAAAAATTTTGATATTCTCTTCCTCTATGGTATGACTTAGCATTGTTTTCTTCACTTCGGTAGGGTTTCAGATCTTTTTTCTGCTCCACATGGGGTCTTCTTTCTCTAGAGTGTGGTCCACTTTTTTGGAATCTTCCTTGTGCACTTCTCTACCTTTGTTCAAATTTCTTGTGCAACTTCTCTTCCACTTTTAATGAGAATTGGTATGCTTCTTCAACAAATTTCATTTTGACAAAACTCAATTCTTCTTGGATACTTGTTCTCATCCCATTGATATATCTTGCAACCTTCTCTTTGCCTTCTTCACTATGGCTAGTTCTAATTATTATCTTGTATAATTCTTCACTATACTCCTTCACAAATCTTTCCTTTTGCCTCAAGTTTTGCAATCTTTTCAACAATTCAAGTTCATAATTTGCTGGTATGAATTGATTCTTCAAAATTTTCACCATTCTATCCCACTTGATGATTCTCTCTTTGCCTCTTCTATTTCAGTCCAACTGAACTTCTTTCCACCATAATGTAGCATGACCTTTCAACTTTATTTTCACAAATCTAACTCTCTCTGGATCTTCAATTTATTCATATTCAAAGTATTCTTCCATCTCATTTATCCAATCAATCAATTCTTCAAGATTCAAATTTCTCATGTAACTTTGAATTTCAACTCTCAATTGCTTTCCAATCTTTGAGATCACTTTCAACATCTTCACTTGATCTGATTTGTCTTCCTCTTTGTCTAGGGTTTCTATAAATTCATTGGAATGTTATACTTCATCATCACTTTCATCATTCTACCTAGGGTTTAGGCCTCATTGTCGGTCTTCTTCAACAACATATAACCTAACTCACATCACACACATCATCTTCAACATCTCATCCATTCTTATAGCAATATTTTCCATAGAAAGCACTCTCCTTGGTGATATATTTCTCACCAAGTTGATGCAACTACCTCAATTCGACGATCTGGCTACAAGGGTTTCAACTACCTCACAATAAATGATCATTTGAAAATGAATGCAGTCTACCTCAGTTCAATGATCTATTCACCTTAAGAAATTCCTTCAAGAATTAGAAGCTGGGCTCTAATACCACTTGGTGCAATCACAGTAGGAGGATTCCAAAAGGAATAGTATGAATTGTACAACAATGAGAACACATTGAAAATAACACAACAATTTTGTATGCAAACATGAAACTTCGTCAATTTGATAATCTTACATGCAACATAGGCCTCAAGGGTGAATATTCAAATATCATAGGTTTGCCACAAGGGAATTCAATAATTCAACTAGATAACAGGCCTTATTCATGCCCCTGAAGGGTTCATGCAAAAATGTAATGAATCTGAATCTTATTACTAAAACTACTTATTATATACAATGAATTAAAATTATTATAAATATGCTTCTTGAGATCCAATATAGGTCCATGTCAGTTAATAACCCGATGAATGATCAAATATGAATGTTGACCTCAAAATATGAAGAATTAACTCCATGTGAAAAGATATGATTTGCAAATTCTAGGTTAGGTCCTAACTAACCCAAGATGCTTGTATGATGTCCCATTAAGATCCAAATGATCTAGAATAGGTATACACTAAGAAATCTAGACCAAGTCAGCCCCAAATTCTCTGACTAGTAAACATAATGAAATTCTAAGAGCGACAACTTTCAATAGACAACTACAAATGATGTGAAATCTAGATATGTGATAGATGTCGATGTGTAGGTGTTATATCCTATTTTTCAATCTTAGAAACAAGAATGTGGTAAAATGCAGAATGAACTACTAAAACTACTATTGAATGCAATGCAAGAAAGAGCTATTTTTGGTTGATATAAGATTGCTTTACAACTAGGGATTCTCCTGCATCAAACTTCCTACATTCATTTGGGTTAGACTGTAATTCAGTCTTGACTACATCTTCCATCCTTTTAGCTTCTTTTACTTGTGTCTTCAAGCTAGCAATCATTTGATTAGATTCTTCAAGACTCTTGGTTAGCTTATCAATCTATTTTTGTGCATGAATTTTTTGTTCTTCATTTTCCTTCCTCAAGTTATCAATCTCATCCAAAGCACAAATGAGTCCACCTTCTAATTCCACTACTCCTTCATGATCTTCAACCTTAACATTTCCTTGAATTGCAGAGCCTCTTTCCATGAATAGGGATTCATTTCTCTTAGCCAACAAGGAAAATTTATATCCATCATCTGAGAAATTGTTGGAATCAAATGAACTAATTTCTTTTCTTCTGTGAAAATTATTAGTCTTCTTATTTTTACTAAAATTTTCTTGGTTGGAGTTATTCTTTTCATCATAAGGGAATTCAGAAGCAAGATGGCCAATTTTACCATAATTTAAGCACTTAAAGGGTAACATACCTTTATATTTTATAGTGCATCTTTTCAATCTTCTGATGAAGTCAACTTCCTTAACATTGGACTCCTCTAAACTAGATGTAGATGCTTCCATCTCTTCATTCCTGGATTCTTTGAGTGCATCTTCTTTCTTGGAATATTTTTCATTTCCCATTCTCATCTCATAGGTTGTGAGTATACCAAGCAACTCATCAACAATGAGTTTATCTCCTTCTCTAGCTTCCTTTATTGTAGAAATATTGGAGTTGTATTTAGATGGAATTTCAAACTTAAAACTTTTTGAAGAAAAACAACCCTTTCACTTCTTCTCCTAGACCTCTAATAACATTAACTCTCTCATCTACTCTCAAGAGGTATTATGTAATCTTCTCCTCTTCATTCATCTTCAAAATTTCAAAATTTCCTCTAAAAATTTTCAGCTTGGATAGCTTCACTTTGTCATCCCCTTGATAGACATTCTTTAACTTATTCCATACACCATATGCAGTTTGATAGTGCATGACTTTGACAAACACCGAACTTGAAAACCCACAAAGAATTACATTCATTTCTTTAGCATTGTCCTCATATGTCTTCTTTCTAGCCTTAGTACTTGGAGATGTAGCAAGAACTATATATCACTTCACAACTAACATCCACACATAAAAACCTAATGAAGACAAATATGTCTCCATTCTAGTGCTCCAAAAAGCATAGCCTAAACCATCAAAAAATGGTACTTCATTTGTAGCTAAGCCTTGGCCATTTTTGTGTTCACTTATCCACGATCTACTTGAGCTGATTAAGCTTCTCCAAGGGAACTAGGGCTCTGAAACCAATTGTTAGAATGCAAAAATCTACTGGGGGTGAATCACTAGATCAATTAAAACTAATTCCTTTTATACCTTCATGTAGATTCACTCAAAAAAAAGGGAGATAAATACACAAACACAAAAGTCCATAACACAAGATATATATGGAAATCCCAAGATGGGAAAATCCACGGTGACAAAAGCTCCTTGATTTTAGTGCTCAAATCTAACATCATAATGAAATATCTAATTACAAGGTTTAAGGGCACCAACCCTAAGAACACACCAATCCCCTATTTTTAGGAGCACCCACTCCAAGGAAGCACCAAATCCCTACACTGAACATCTATCCAGTTATCTGATGGCACCCACCAATCAAATTTACAATGAAAATATTACATTTTGTTCTATTGAACACAATTCAATGTTGCAAATATATTTGAAACTATTCAACTCTTTGTTGCAATATCTAAAACTTAATTCTTTTCTCTACACAAATATTTCTATGCTCTACACTTCCCCATTTACTATTTTGCACCTTGAATGAAAACCCTTGAATCTGATGATCTCTACTAAATTTGTTTGAGTTTCACTCTATCTCAGCATATGCATTCCTTGTTTGCTCCTTAGCTATCTCTCTTCTTCTGTGTCATGCATTAACACTTGTCTAGTTTTTCGTATTGTCTTCTTTTCACATATCTTCATCAAAAATAATTCCAACCTCAAGCAATACACCACCATCTAGATTAATTGCATATTAAAATTTCTTACAATCTAGAAACTTTTACTATGGTTTTCTTACTTTCTATCTTCTCTAGCAAGCTTCCTATAAATCAAGCCAAACACTTCTATTTCTTTGTTGAATTTTCTAAACATGGAAACATACAAAACCATAATCAGATATGCATTTAATTCCTTCCTTGTAAAATTGATTTGATTCTAATCTTGATCTCTGTTGTAGTATGTGTCACTATCCTACATATCAAATCACCAATCAAATCAGTTGCTAGAGCAGTTGAACCAATTAATTTTGTTCACTATGTCTCTTTATAGTTGAAACCCTTGATCACACTGCCATAATCATTGGAGGTATTTAACTTTAAATTTAGATCATTGATCAGTTGTCTTTGCACCATGATCCATTAATCCTCTTTCATCCTTGGCACCTTTAAAATACAACCATTTGATTAAATTCTTTTGAATTGGAGTTGCATTGATGTAATCTCTTTGTAAATAATTCTCGCACTCACTTAACCCATCGTAAATTTACTTAGAGAATTGAACTCAATTTTTGGAATGTGAAGAGGTATTACCATCACCATATATTCTTCACCTCATAATATCTCTCTTTGGATAGCCATCACATCCTCTTTTCCTAGTGCAACTTCATTTGTGCACAAAGAGTAGAAAACACGATGTAAAGGATCATTGCGATGTAGTAATACATTGCCATCTATCTCAAAGAACATGTGTCCACCTTATTACTCCATCACTCTTTTTGAAGAGGGAGACCACCATGTATTCATCACAACCCTTTAGTGTATCACATATTTCCCTGGCATTGGGTTATTCATAACTGCAATATGAATAAAATTGGTGATGCAATTATATCTAGCCACATGGACTTGATTATGTCAAACTCCACCAACACTTTCTCCCATCGCATATTGTTGATAGTCTTGTGACTTAAATGAGGTTAAATTCAATGTGAAAACTCCTTGTGATACAATCCTATTCTACCATCTATCATTGCTGGCATCACCTTCCACTTTCATTGCACATCACAAATAACTTACCTTCCTTTTGTTTCACAACAACGATGTGAAGCAATGAAGCAATGACCATTCTATCTCCTCCATTAGTTCTTTGTCATTGATTTGTCTCTATCACATATCACTTAAATCATATGCCAAGGTAAACTTTAAAATGTAATACAAAGACATTGTGGGATAGATGTTTGATCATCCATGCTCCAATCTCCATCGTTGATCTCCTTCATCGCATATTGTTGATTGTACACAACCCTTTTCTTGTGCAACTACGATGTGAAGCAATGAAGTGATACCTATTTGATATTCAACTATTGAAGCACACTATTAAATCTTCCCAAGAGCATATCAAACATCACAAATTTAGCATGGTCAAGGTGAACTTTGAACCATTGATTTTTGGCTCCTTGCACTTTTCTAACTCTTCTAGGGTTTTTCACCTAAAAGGAGAGAGGTAGGGCCAAAAATGTCAACTAGTTCATTCAAATAATGTTGTGTGGGATTTTTTATAAACTAAATGAAGTAAACTAAATGCAACTGAGTGATTTATATGAGTGAATTTGAGTGCAAAACTAAGATTTAAACTATGTTTGAAAACACATTGTGATATGCAAAGAATGAACTAAATGAAGAAATGATGCAGAAAACAAAGAAATGGGATGAAACATGATGCACCTAGGAAATATCTGATGAATATGGAAAGTTGTGGATGTTGGATGAAATCAGTAAATTTTCATTGTGGGACTCATTTACCCAGGGTGGCGAATTAGTCTTCCTATTGGTGAAAAAGTGTCAGAAACTAGTTTCTGACTATCGGGATCTGGAATCTAACAAAATTTATATTTTCAGTCCTAAGGTGGGACTTATTCACCATTGGTGGAGAATAATTCATCTCCCAGATTTCTAAAAAATCAGGAGACAACTCTACCACACCAGATCTGGAAATCTCTAATTGTCGAGTTGCCAAAGTCAATTATGTAGGAAACGGATAGAAAACCTTCTCCAAGCTTGAAATATGAATGAGTTGAATTGAAGCACCTAGTTGACTTGTTTACCAATCTTCAACAATAAAAATCTTGTTAAATCTACATACCTAGGTCTGCATACACACATGCAATAGGGGGGAAATGGTTGAGGGTTAGCAAATATTGGTTTTCTTTGGTCAAAACCCACTTTTGGTAATCAAACCCTTAATGAAACAATGAAATTAAAGAGAATGGTAAACTAATAACATGCAATAGCCATCAACTTACCAAATGCTTGATAATTCAAATCTGAAGTAATGTCAATGGATGCTCCAAAGTGCTTGAATATTGTTTGAATTAATGTTGTACAATGCTTGAATGCTTGAGATGTGAGATGGAATGTTTGAATGAATGAGGAGATATAAAATGAGGTGAAAATCACATATTTATACACACTTGTGCCTTAGTTAACTATTCATACCTTATCACAGTATGACTGATGAGCCCGAAATGTGCTCATAGTTTGGATATTATGATGAACTTTCAATGCCTTTACTTTTGTTATTCGTGGTTGTTTAAAACTCTTTTGAAACCTTTTATGGGGATATCCTGTAGCAAAACACTTTCATGTTCCTGCAGCTTATTGTGTTGGCTTGACTACATTTATTACCCTGTTGACTCCCTAAATGACTGGTATATCGCATGTAGTTTTTGAATGATGAAATAGATTTAAATATGTGATTAATGAATGGATATTGTGTATGTGCCATGCACCCTTTTCTTTCGCATCTGTTACCTTGTGTTTCACAGGTTGTTGAAGAAAGTATGATCGAGTCAAGCGCAACCGATCTCGGCCTTATAGTAAATCCTATTTCCTGCACGACTTTGAGGAAGCTTTGGCAAAGACTCTTTGACCGAAACCATTGGGAAAGATTTTTAATGACATTCAATCTGAAAAGAGTGGAGCACTAGATTCTCTCTGGATCGGGTTGAACATATAAATTCATTTATGAAGTTTGTTCCTTGATTCTGGGATACACTTTACTTCCACGTCTTTCTTTGATAGGGTTAGTTAGTTAGTTGTTCTCCTGATTTTAAATAAGGTTCTCCTCCTATACGAGAGAGAAGGAGATGATAGTTAGAAGTAACATAGAAGCATAGTGATAGAGATATAGCAAATATCATGTAAGAATGAAAAGCAGAATCTGTATGACAAGAGACAAAGTTTGTTGTTAGTTTCCATATCAACAAAGCAATGTATACCATTTTGTTTTCATGAATAAGGTTTGATGAAGTTCTGAGTTCAGCACTTGTGTAATCAGTAGATGCTTGCTAAGGGGGCCCACTTAGTAAGTATTTGTAGCTAGTTAGTTAGCTGTTCTTTTCTGTTGATCATCAGTTACCTTTCATCTTCGAAGTTTCCATACAAACTCAGTCTTGTATTGCTCCTGCAGCATCGAGAATCCATCCATGTGCCTGTTCCTGCAGCATAAGGCCAGTTCATAATTTGTGTTTTAGTCATAGCTGTTATGGTTTCTATTTTAGTCAAATCATGGTTGAGTTAAAAGAACTTTGCATTACCTTTCCATAGCATAGATAGAATTCCTTCCAAGTATTTATTTATGTTAAGTTGTGACCGAAACTAGTTCTTAGTGCATATATTATGCTGCGCCATTCAAAGTATACGTTCCCTGGTTTGACAAGTAAATGAACGTCCATAAAAAGATATTAGTCACCTGCTAGAATGTCTAATTCCCAGGAAAGGTTTTTACTGTGATTTTTATATCCTTTTGTGGGCACGACCATTTTTGAGGTTTTACTGTGATTTTCTTATCCTTTTGTGGGTGCGACCATTTTTGGCGCCGTTGTCGGGGATGGTGTCAATCTAAGAACTTGCTATAGTCATTGTTAGTAGTAGTTTAGTTAGTTGTTTAAGTATTTTCAAGTTCTCTTTAAATACCATCTATTTTATTGCATGCATAGAAGAAGAAGAGACGCACTAGGAAGGTTCCTTCCTGAAAACCTATTTGTTGAACTACTATTTAACCCAGCTAATGAAGAACCTAGGGAAAATCCATTTGCCTTGATATTCCAGCATGCAATTATGGCAAATAATCCACCTCCTGCTTTTGAGTTTCCCATTGTTCCCCAGTGAGATACTGACAATCTTAAGAATATACCTTTTTCATTGCTTCCCAAGTTTTATGGCCTAGTTACGGAGGACCCAGAAACTTTCCTATTTGAGTTTGATGTCATCTATCATAGTTATGACTACAATACAGATGCTCACAAACTGAAGTTGTTTCCTTCCACCTTGAAGGAGGGAGCTCTCAGGTGGTTCATGAGTTTGGGAAGAGGTGTTGTTGATAGTTGGGCAACCATGCAAACAAAATTCTTTGAGAAATATAAGGAATATTATAAGAGTGCTAGTAAAGGTGATGAAATATTCAGAATTTGGTAGGAGGATGAAAGTCTGAAAGATTATATCTCAAGATTCTTGTTTTCCCTAAAAAAAAACTCAAACCATACTCTCAATGAAGACTCTCAGAAACTACTCTTTCTAAGGGGAATCAGTGATGCATGTATAGATGCCCTGGACCTAATTGGAGGAGGTGATATAACTCAACTGCCTTGGGATGATATAAAGAAAATGTGTCTTAACTACTCTCGAGCAATAGTTAAGAAAGGTCGAGGTCATCATGCTACAGTGGGGAAGACTTCTTATGGTGGAGTTTCCCAGATGGAGATAACAAATTTACTGTCTGATTTCAAGCAGGATATCATTAATAATATGGCTACACAACTAGACACTATGCAAACTCAGAAGAAACATGAGGAAGCCGAGGCAGTTTTGGCCAAGTTCTATCCATACTGTAGATAGAAGAAACGTGACTACGGATGCAAGATAGTGGCTAATCTGGAAGCTAAGCAATTACCTACTGACTTTAAGCCAGTAGAAGGTGATGATAATCAAGTGTTCTTTGTTGCACAAAGGAGACCATGGGCTCAAAGACAAGGTATGCCTCAAGATCCTTTGACTTTTGGTAATCCTTATTTTGGCTATAATAACCAATGGCAACCTACATATGGACCACCACCACCTTGGAGTACATCTCAACCAAGTTGGCCTAATTATCAAACCTCACAATGCCAATCTCCTCAAGGAGGTTGGCAGCAGCCACAAGGAAAATGGACCCCACCCCCTAGTAATTGGCAGCAGAATCCTCAATGGAGAGGTCCTTAGTAATGGCAAAACCAGTCCCCTGGGTTCTTGTAGCTTCCACATCCACAACCACAGGCCCTCATGCCACCTCCTGTAGCAACTGCCACAAATATTGGCCCTCCAAAACAAACGCCTATGCCTGCCCAGTCATTGCCAAATCCCAATAATAAACAACAGCAGCAGCCATAGCAGCCTATGTATCTTGCTGAAGCCAACCAATATCAAGCTTATGTCTAAGCGTTAATGATATCCATTTGAGGTCTGGAACCACTCTACCTGCTCAAAAATTGCCTCTAATTATTGAAATACCAGATTCTCCCCTTGAAGAATCTATTGCACTTGCTATTCCTACTGAGCATACGCCTATAACTGATATGGTTTCTAAGGAGCCTATTTTGCAAAGTCAAGACAAACCACCTTTTCCTTAGAGGTTGCAAAGTACTACATTTAAATCCATGGAAGAACCCACTTTTGACATTTTGGATCAACTCAAGAATGTACAAATTCAAATCCCTTTATTTCAGGCTATTAAAGATGTTCCCATTTTTGAAAAAACTATTAAAGAAGTCTTTTTGAAGAATCCTGGTTGGAAGAAAAAGGATTCCCAAACAATTCATGTCTTAGGGAAATTGGCTGATATAATGTTGGGAAATGTAGTCATTCCAAAGTATATTGACCCTGGAAGTCTTATAGTGCAAATACAAATAAATGGCCAAATTTTGAAAAATGTTTTGATTGACTTAGGTGCTGCCATTAATGTCATGACAAAACATACTATGGACTCTTTGAACATTCTAAACATTAGGTCTACACCTATAGTTCTGCAGCTTGCAAATAGCTCCACAGTTAAATTGATGGAATGGTGGAAGATGTAATTGTCACTCTTGAATCTTGGGAGTATCCAGTTGATTTCACAATATTATCAGTTAAGGAAACTTTAGGAGGGTATTCAGTTATCCTAGGTAGACCATGGTTAGCAACTTCTAATGCTTTTATAGGATGTCGTTCTGGAGATATGACCATTTCTGATGGACAGTCCACAAAAAAATTGACTTTGTATCTGCCTGCTAGACATCCACCAGATTTGTCCCAACCTGTTTGGCTAGATGTGGGGGAAGAAACTGAAGAAGCCAATTCGTTGGTTCAATTAATAATGTTTCAAAATGATCCATTCTCACAACTTCAGAATGAGAATGCCTTGCTTTTTCAAATTTTGCAGTTTAACTCTGATATGGGTAGTTCATCTGATCCAAATAGTAGTCATCTACAATGTTTCCTGCAACAATTAAATTCTGAGAGTTCGCTGCCTAAACTTCCTGCAATTTTTTATAACTTGCTTCCACAAGAGGTACAAACATCACCTATAGATTCTATGAGTAATCTCACTAAGCAGATAGAATTGTCTACATGTCACTATTTGAATATCAATAGCAAGCTGTCACAATCCCAACAGGCTGTCTTATTAAAAATGCTACAAGATCAGCATAAAGTTTTTGCATGGGAATATGGGGACATGCAAGGAATAGACCCTCAAATTTGTACTCACAGGATCTATATCAAAGAAGATTGTTTACCAGTCAGGTAGCCTCAAAAAAGAGTAAATCCAGCACTTAGAGAAATAGTTAAAAATGAGCTTCAAAAGTTGTTTGATGCTTGTTTTATTTACCCAATCTCTAACAGTCAATGGGTTTCTCCATTAGTTATTGTCCCTAAGAAAGGTGGAAAATGGAGAGTGTGTGTAGATTACAAAGAGTTGAACACTGCCACTAAAAAATATCACTTTCCACTACCATTTGTAGACCAAGTACTAGACTTACTATCTGGCAAAAGATATTTTTCCTTTTTGGATGGTTACAGTGGGTACAATCAGATAAAAATTGCCCCTGAAGATCAAGATAAGACCACTTTTACCTATCCATGGGGAACATTTGCTTACTCGGTATTGCCTTTTGGTCTATGCAATGCACCAGCAACATTTCAGAGAGCAATAATTAGTATCTTTGTAGATATATCTCATGACTATATGGAGATTTATATGGATGATTTCACTACCTATGGAGTCACATTTGAAGAGGCACTGGTCAATTTAGAAAAAAGTATTGAAAAGGTGTAGAGAGAAAAAATTGTCTCTGAACAGTGAAAATTGTTTTCTAATGATGGAAGAAGGTATGTTCTAGGCCATCATATTTCCAAGAATGGAATTCAGGTTGACCCTACTAAAATTGAAGTTATTCTAAATTTACAAACTCCTGCAAAACAAAAGGATGTCAGAAGCTTCCTTGGCCATGTAGGGTATTATAGAAGGTTTATAAAAGATTTTAGTAAAATTGTCAGTCCACTTTATGCCTTATTAACTAAGGATTCTCAATTTGAGTGGACAGAGGCCTGTAAAAAATTCTTCCTGCAACTAAAAGACTTGCTTACTAAAGCCCCTTTTCTTCAAGGTCCAAAATGGAATTTTCCTTTTCACATACATGCCGATGCCTCTGATTTTGGTATAGGGGTGGTCTTAAGTCAAAAAGAAAATTCAACTGAGCATGCTATCTATTTTATCAACAAGAACCTTCAAAGTCCTGAGCTAAATTATAGTGTTACAGAAAAGGAATTGCTCACAGTAGTGTATGCTTTGAATAAGTATAGGCATTATGTCATAGGTTATCAGGTATTCATCCACACTGACCATGCAGCAATCAGGTATCTAATGAACAAATTTGATATCTCTGGTAGATTGGCAAGATGGCTCTTGTTGTTACAAGAATTTGACATTACAATCATTGATAAACCAGGAAGAGCTAATATTGTGGCTGACTTTTTATAAAGACTTCAAATAGCTACACCTGCTGAACATGAGGTCATTGATGATAGGTTCCCAAATGAACACTTGTTTTCCATTGCTGCACATAATCCATGGTATGCAAACATTGCCGATTATCTAGCAGCAAGCAGAATACCAGCTCACTTTTCTTCAAAAGAAAAGAAATTGTTAATAGAGAACAGTTTTAACTTTTCATGGATTGCAAATTGTCTGTTTTATACTAGACCTAATCAAGTGATGCGAAGATGTGTAAAATAATATGAGACTTATGATAGCTTGCATGCTTGCCATGATGAATCATGTGGGGGACATTTTGTAGCAAAGAGAACATCAATGAAGGTTCTTACAACAGGGTACTACTAGCCAACATTACACAAGAATGTTGTGGCCTATACAAGGAAATGTGACAGATGCCAACATATGGGAAGACCAACCAAGTCAGATGAAATGCCACTATATCCACAGGTAATAGTCACCCCTTTTGATAAGTGGGGAATGGATTTTGTGGGACCAATTGATCCACCATCAAATGGAAAGTCATACATACTAGTTTGCACAGATTATATAACAAAATGGGTTGAGGTAAGAGCTATGACTCATGCTCGAGATAACAAGGTTGCTGAATTTCTATATGAACAAATTTTCACTAGATTTGGAGTTCCTAGAGAGCTTGTAACTGATCAGAGAGCTCAGTTCACATCTAATTTGATCACTGCACTAATGAATGACTATAAAATCAAACATAGGAAGTCCAGCCCCTATCACCCTCAAGCCAATGGTCTGGCTGAGGTTATAAACATGGAAATTGAGGCAATCCTAACAAAGATAGTGCAGCTCCATAGAAAATATTGAAGCAGTAGACTTCTTGAAGCAGTCTGGGCTTACAAAACTACATGGAAGACAACAACTAGGTTTACACCTTTTGAACTGCTTTATGGGAAAATAGCCATGTTGCCCATAAAATTTGAGCACAAAACTTTGAGGACAGCTCTTGAACTCAATATGGAAATATCTGAAGCATAGAAGGACCGTCTCCTACAGCTAAATGCTTTGGATGAAATGAGAAAAGCTGCCCTACAGCATACCGAAGTAGTCCAAAAGCAAAGGAAGAAATGACATGATCAACACATCAAAACCAAGCAATTTTCTGCTGGTGATTGGGCTCTGTTATATGATTCAAGATACCAAGAAAACCAAAGTAAGCTCACAACATGCTGGTTTGGTCCCTATGAAGTTGAGAATGTGTTCGAAAATGGAGCTGTACAGCTGGCGATAATTGATCCAGTCCATTTCAAATTGCTAGTTAACGGCCATTGACTCCGGTTGTACCATAAACCAGTCTCCAAAGAAGAATTTATGCAGCAGTTCATTCAGGATCCTCTTGCTACTCTTCCTGCAGTCGAAGGCTTTGGCCTTTCTCTTGTAGCTTTACTGTAATTTTAAAAAGCATGCTCATAATAAAAGTTTTCTTTTTAAGGAAACTTTTTTTTCTCCATTCTCACTTATCGCCACATCGCACTTCTTTATCTTCCATTCCATCCATCCCATCCATCCATTTCATCCATTCATCTCATCCACCCATGTCACCCATCCACCTCATCCATCCACATTACCCTTCATTATGATATCATTCCCAACTGTCACCTCATGAAGGTGCCCCATCATCTTTCTTCACACATACACACAATTATCAAAGGTACGTAATATCTTTTGTTATCGCATATTTGATTTATTTTATTCTCTTCATTTACTACATGCCTATACCGGTCATTATTACCCAATCTCTGCCTATTCTTTAGTACATGTGAGGACACATGTCATACTCTAAGTAGGGGGCAGGGTAATCCACCTTTTTAAAACCTGTCTTTTCGCCACTGCCACAACTGCACAAATAACCTTTCTTTATTATTTTTTTGGTACTTTCCAAATATGATCACATGTCATTTTCATTTACATGTTTTTCTTGTAAATTACAATCAAAACTGCTTGTTCAAAAAGCTCATTTTTGGAAAAGGGAGAAATGTGACGGTACGATAGAAAGAAAAAACCTAGAACATAAAGGGGAATAGAGAGGAAATTTTTTGAATTTTCAGCAGGGAGTTAAGTTCAGCTAGGGGAAAACTGTGAACATGGGTGGTCAGCTGGTGCGACATGAGCTTATAGCTCATGAATTATTATTGCAAAATCCTCAAAAAGTCCAGGCATTCAGCCTCTGTGGATGGTTAAACTACTTCTTGAGCCTAAATTCTTTTGATGAGGAGGCTACTAGGGAATTTTTGAGAACCCTTTCTGAAGGGGAGACTACTGTATGGGGTATAACGATTGTTGCAACTGAAGACAGAATTGCTGAAGTAACCGGGCTTCCAGCCGTTGGAGAAAATTTTTCTTCAGACGCTGTCGCTGCAAGGGCTGAATTTTCAATACCCACTGATGGACCTTTGGAAATCTCCAAGCAGGGATGCAAGCGGGTATCGTTGCCTCCTCCTTATTCAGAATATGTTGCTTACATAATCAGGTATTTAATCTGTGAAGGTTATTTCTCCTACCTGCATTCTTATCATTTTAAATTATTAAGTCATATGAGGCATGGGTTAGTTGTAAATATTCTAAATTTCCTATTAAAATTTTTGGAACAAAGTGCCCACGGAACCCAGCAAGGGAAAGATAATTCTATTGCTCACCATGGCCTTATCAAATTACTGATTGAACGCTCTTTGAGAGATGTCTCACCTCTTTCCTAGCAATAATTTTTTGGCCAAAAGAGCTTGCAAATTCCACAACCCCCTAAAGTACTTACCCCATGGCCTCAGAAAAAGAAAAAAAATTGCATCTACCAGTAGAAGAATAGGGCAAGGGTCATCTACTCCTGTAGCACCTAGTCCTACAGCTCTCACGCCTGAATCCTCTACTAGGGTAGAAACTAGGTATGCCACTAGGATAGAGAAGGGAAAAACAAAGGCAGAAGGGTCCCCAGAATCTGACCCTCGTTCTCAGAAAAGGCAATGCCCTTCTCCTGCAACATCTTCCCCTGTAGCTGTCTCTCCTACAACAACACCTATTGCTATTACCGATTCACCATCATCCTCTGGCAGGGCAAAACCCTTTAGGCAGACCAAAAAGAGGAAGGCTACCAGAACACCTCCTGCAGCCGCAACAGTGCCAAGAAGAGTTTCCACAAGGAAACAATGTAAGACCTCCCCTGCTTCACCTCAACCAGAGGTTATTGTAATTTCAAAAGAGTCCGTCGAGTCTGAATTTGATGTTTTCCAGAATGTGTCTGAGAATTCTGCATAGATTTCATTCATTCCTGAAGAGGAACAAGTTGAGACAAAGGAAATGGGGCATAATGAAAAAGGGTTACCAAGTCTTGATGACTTGGCTACCGCTACTATGCAATTTTTGGAGGAAGCTCAACCTTCTCCACTGTAGCAACAAGAATTCATCCTGCAGCAAGAACAGGAATAGACTGAACAATTGAATGTGGCTAGTGAAGCTACATCTCCCCCTGCAACTTGTAAAGCCATTGTTGTTTATAAGAAGACATTTTTAATTGAGTTTCTGGAATATGTCAAAGCTAACTAGGAACTAGTTACATTGCAAACCTTGACTTTCCAGCACATAGCCTAGACTGACATGCAACAAATTCTATGGGAGGTAGAAAGGAAGAAACTGAAAAGGGAAATTGAAAGTCAGAAACAGGAAATTTCTGAGTTAAAAGCAAAAATGGATGAAATGTTAAAAGTAACTGGTCAGATTATGGAATGCAGACCACCACCCAGAGTTTATGCTCTGTTCCTTAAGGAACAATTCTTATGGTTCCAACTAATGAGAATTTCCAAAAATCAAGATCCTATACTTCACACTGCCAAAGAATTTTACGACGCATACTAGGCAGCCCCTAATTGGTTAAGAAATTCTCTATGTGAATTTTATTTACATGGTTTTTTAATTCCATTTGAAACATAATGGAATCCTCTTCTGTATATTGGTGATATCCATTTGAGATCATTTATGTCTTGGGCAAAAAATGAAGCAAATTATGGCAGATAATGGAAAACATATGAGGAAGCCGAAAGAAATGAGCCTGTTCCATTGCACCCTCAAAGTTCAGACCCCCATGCAATATTGAAAACCTGGTTTACTTTGACATATGGCATTCATAATAATCTCACCAGAATGAAAATATTTGATCTCAAGAAACAGGTATATGATGAATTTTAGGAACAGTCATATTCATTTTGGAGACTGTCATACACCAGAAGTGAGAAAAGGTGGGAAAGATTAACTGTTGGGTTGAGAAGGTTTGAACCTCACAGTCCCCTAAATTTCACAACAGCTCTTAAATGATCAAGCAGATATATACAGTTGGGACTTCAAAAGAGATTTGAACTATGGTTGCCATTGACATTCAGACCTCTTGTGCTAATGTGGCCCCTCTATCCTTACCAGGCTACAAATCTTAATGATGATTTAGAAGCCCATAGGTATGAAAGGTGCCAGACTTTTAGAGGATTTTATTATAGGTTTGGAACTCCATTTCAGAGTCATGCCGCAACCACTGATTTTAGAGAAACCACTAGGAAAGTTAATGCCGGAGGACCAGCATTGGGCTAAGTAGGGGGCAGAATGATGAGCCCAAAATGTGCTCATAGTCTGGATATTATGATGAACTTTTAATGCCTTTACTTTTGTTATTCGTGGTTGTTTAAAACTCTTTTGAAACCTTTTATGGGGATATCCTGTAGCAAAACACTTTCATGTTCCTGCAGCTTATTGTGTTGGCTTGACTACATTTATTACCCTATTGACTCCCTAAATGACTGGTATATCGCATGTAGTTTTTGAATGATGAAATAGATTTAAATATGTGATTAATGAACGGATATTGTCTATGTGCCATGCACCCTTTTCTTTCGCATCTGTTACCTTGTGTTTCACAGGTTGTTGAAGAAAGTATGATTGAGTCAAGCGCAACTGATCTTGGCCTTATAGTAAAGCCTATTTCCTACACGACTTTGAGGAAGCTTTGGCGAAGACTCTTTGACCGAAACCATTGGGAAATATTTTTAATGAAATTCAATCTGGAAAGAGTGGAGCGCTAGATTCTCTCTGGATCGGGTTGAACATATAAATTCATTTATGAAGTTTGTTCCTTGATTCTGGGATACACTTTACTTCCACGTCTTTCTTTGATAGGGTTAGTTAGTTAGTTGTTCTCCTAATTTTAATTAAGGTTCTCCTCCTATGCGAGAGAGAAGGAGATGATAGTTAGAAGTAACATAGAAGCATAGTGATAGAGATATAGAAGATATCATGTAAGAATGAAAAGCAGAATCTGTATGACAAGAGACAGAGTTTGTTGTTAGTTTCTATATCAACAAAGCAATGTATACAATTTTGTTTTCATGAATAAGGTTTGATGAAGTTCTGAGTTCAGCACTTGTGTAATCAGTAGATGCTTGCTAAGGGGGCCCACTTAGTAAGTATCTATAGCTAGTTAGTTAGCTATTCTTTTCTGTTGATCATCAGTTAGCTTTCATCTTTGAAGTTTCCATACAAACTTAGTCTTGTATTGCTCATGCAGCATCGGGAATCCATCCCTGTGCCTATTCCTGCAACATAAGGCTAGTTCATAGTTTGTGTTTCAGTCGTAGTTGTTATGGTTTTTGTTTTAGTCAAATCATGGTTGAGTTAAAAGAACTTTGCATTAACTTTCCGTAGCATAGATAAAATTCCTTCCAAGTATTTATTTATGTTAAGTTGTGACCGAAACTAGTTCTTAGTGCATATATTGTGCTACGCCATTCAAAGTATACGTTCCCTGGTTTGACAAGTAAATGAACGTCCATAAAAAGATATTAGTCACCTGCTGGAATGTCTAATTCCTAGGAAAGATTTTACTGTGATTTTTATATCCTTTTGTGGGCGCGGCCAATGACATCAAGTGTTTTTGAATAAAAACCCGAAAGGAAGTTTTAAAAATTTTGAATTTGGAGCCAAGGGGACTCATTCACCACCTATGGTGAATGGGTCCCACCTAGGACCTAAAAATGTGTTAGGAATTATCTTGTATTTAATGTTGTTTGTTAGGCTTACATTAAAAGATACACTTAATTAAGACATACAAGGGCATAAAGGGACCAAATAAAGCATGAGAAAGGGATAAATAGTGAAGTTGTGCCTAGAAAAGCATGAAATCTTGTTACAAGACTTTACAAAACTTCAAAATATGGCTTAATAATGAATAAATAGGTGATTTTTAGGTGAATTACAATAAATAGAGTCTAGAAGAATGTAGAAATGTCTTACAACACTTCACAACACCTTCACAAGACATCTTTATTTGAATTTTAGTACCTAAATATGCATGTTCAAGGCATGTCACAACATAAAATCAGAGCAAAACATATCAAGCACTGGTATGAAACAAGAAATAAGAGGCCATGAAAATGACAAGGGGCCATTTTTCTACTTCACATTTAGCCCCCACTTTAGTGAGAGGATGAACTTGCTTGAAACTCACACTAAAGTAGCCATGAACATCAAGAGGAGGGTTCAAATGTACTTATGTTAGCAAGATGGAATAATAACAATCAAGAGAGATGATCAATCCACTAGGATGAAGATCCCATGGAAAACTAAACATAATAACAAAGGAACACACAAGTGTTGAAATGAATCTGATGAAACTTCAATCATCAGTCCAACCAGTTGTGGATTAGATCTAGATAAAAAGAGAATGTATACTCACTCTAGGGTAATTGAACACATGACAATCCACCGGGTGAGAAGGGAAAAATGTACTCACTTTGGGGCCACAGAACTTCTGGCTATCTGTGAGGTGAGAAAGCCCAAAAAGGTAAGATGCATATGCTAGTTGGTATGCACTCACAAACACAAAGGTTGCTATAGGGAAAAGTCATGCCAGTAGGTGGGCTTCCTACTCAACCATATTAAATTTATACCTCCTGATAACTTTAACAAGGCGCCACAAGGAAAAATGTCATGAACAAAAATGAAGGGTACCACAGGCGTGCAACTTGCGATATGTAAGGTGGAAAAAATGCAAAAATGAAAAATGAAAAAATGTAAAGTGTAAGAATGTAAAGTGTTAAGTGTAAAATGTTCAAAGGAGTCTTGTTCATTTTATGCAAGGTCAGTGACTTGGAGGACATTGTGTCTAATGTCTCCAAAAGAGGAGCAATTAAAGAATAGTATATTCACAACTTAGGGGATGCAGTGTGTCACATCAGGCCACCAAGAGGAATGAAATATGTTGAGAAAGATCACAATTGTGAAGGACATCGCACCCAATATCATCCACAAAGTGACAAACACATCATATAAATGACAAGGCTACACTAGGAACCAAGAATGCAAATGAAATAATGGTAATGTATGCCCCCCACTTTAAAAGAATTGCTACACATTGTTCTATGAGCAATTAATTTAAGGTAGAGAAGGAAAGAAAAAGAAAAAATAAAACAAGACATGAGAGATAATGTGGAAAGCCCTATGCCAAGTCATATGTTTCGAAGTTAGGCTGCATCATGTTAAGGAAAATGAAAAAAAAAGAAAGGGAGTTGCCCCCCATAAAATAAAGCACACCAAACACATAAGGGATCTATGGATTTGGGGTCAGTATGTTCATTGCTACAATGTGTTTATGAAAGAGATCAATATTGTCATCATTCCCCAAAGCACATAGAACTAGAAGAATGACACAAAGAGAGGGAAAGAAAAGGAAAAAGAAAGTCTATTTTGGGTCAACATGGAAGTGACATTATGGTCTCAATGCCTTGCATTGTCCCCAAAAGGAAAACACAAGTGAAACGAAAGAAAATGAAAAGTCTCTTGGGTCAACATGAAGGAGACATTGCGATCTCAATGCCTTATGTCATCCCCAAAAGGAGAACACAAAATAAAAGTGAAAAAGACAAGGACCTTTGTGGGTCAAATGGAAGAGACGTAGGGCATCACTATGCTTTGCATCATCCCAAAAAGGAGAACACAAAACAAAAATAAAAAATACAAGTACCATTTGGGTCAATATGGAAGAGACATAGGGCATCTCTATGCTTTGTGTCATCGCCAAAAGGAGAACACAAAACAAAAGCACGACAAATAGAAGAATAGAGGTACAAATGGAAGAAGTGCACGAAGAGAGGGAACATTAAACACATGATACGGGGGAACACGATATGCACATGAAAGAAAAATGAAAAGGAACAAGTAATGAAAATGTAAGTTAACCATTAACTAAGTTATTGGTTTCTCAATCTTAAATGGTTAAGTGGAAAGGGAATAACATTGTTAAGAGACAAAGGAAAATGCATTACAAGGACAAGGCTAACAACTTCTTGCCCTCCACAAACTGTAAAGGTGAGAATGAGCCAAGGTGGGTGATGGGAAAGGATCATGCAATAGTGAGAATAGGGAATTCTACAACTATGACATGATGAAGGGGGTTGGATTTTTTTAAGGTATGACAGGGAAACAATCGGTATCAATGAAGTGATACTTATCCAGTATGTCCTTCAATGTCTAACATTCCTTAGTTCGATGTCCAAGAATATGATGATATTTGTAAAATGGTATGTTAAAGTCTTTGGATGAATAACCAACCTATTTGTAGGTGGTAAAAGTATAAGACCTTTGTTTAAAAGCATTTGAAGTCTCCTTTCACATTCAGGTGGAGGATGTGTAGGAAACTTGAGCTTCTTCAATTTGTAAGGTTGCTTTCATTTGCTAGATTCTCCTTGTTCATGAATAGGAGGAAGGAGACCCTAGGGATCCTAACATCCTTTTCACTAGAAGGAGAGAATTATTTTTCACGTGGAAGAAGAATTTTTAAGTTAGGAGGAGCATCGAAGATCACTGTACGAGCATCCTGAAGTCTCCTAGGTTGAAAAGGATGTTTATCAGGATGAGAATGATCTTGGTATCCTAATATTGTTGTGTTTGCATCGGTGGATTGTTGTTCAAGAAGTTGATGGATGTCATGTTCATGCTTTGTGTCACAACCTTGTTTACTTAAAATAGTGAAGCCTTTACCATATATTTCTTCAAGGTTTATAAGAGTGTTGGTGACATTGTGATCATAAAAGGGTTGTGAGTGAGTTTGTTTAGATGAAATAGGTCCACTTGAAGGAGGAACCTTAGGTCCTTCATTGATTTTAGGATGTGCAATAGTAGGTAGATTTTGTGACTTCATGGATGGATAAAAGGTTACATTGGCTTCTAGGTTGTCAAGGTAGTCATTGTAGAACTTATTCAGGCTATCATCATGTTCTCCAATGATGTCTACATCATGAGGAGGACAATCATGGGGATTTGAAGGAGCATGTGTGAGTTTAAGGTCATTAGGGTCACAACCAAAGGCATAATTGGACATGTCTACCAATGATTTTAATGAATTTCCAAACTTATTGAAAGAAAATGCCATGATGCAAGTAAACTAAGATGCAATAAATGATTAAAAATAGAGAATCTATAAAATAAAACATAATTCTAGAATAAGAAACTGTAATGTAGAAAAATGCCAAAAAGATGCCAAAAATGTTTAAAAAGTGCAAAGAGACTGATTTGCACAAGGTGGTAAATCAGTCCTAGTATGATGCTTTTTTTTATTTCTCAGAAATTTAAAGATGAATTTAATGCTCTACAAAATGCAATCAAGGATGTAGAATGTAGATTTTCAATTTTTTCAATAAGATGCAATACAAAAACGAAACCTAAATGAAGTTTTCACTAATGCAATATTAAAAGTCCTAGAATGCAAAAACAAAAAAAAATCCTAATTGAATGTTGATGCAAAAGTAATATAGGATGCAATATGCAAATGAAATCAGAAATGAAAAGTGTTCAAAATGCAAGTTCACCAAAATGAACTGTTGATTTTTGGCTCCTTACACTTTTCTAACTCTTGTAGGATTTTTCACTGACAGAGGTAGGGCCAAAAATCCTAACTAGTTCATTCAAATAATGTTATGTGGGATGTTTTCTAAACTAAATGAAGTAAACTAAATTCAATCACATGATTTATATGAGTGCAAAACTAAGATTTAAACTATGTTTGAAAACACATTATGATATGCAAATAATGAACTAAATGAAGAAATGACGCAAAACAGAAAGAAATGGGATGAAACATAGTGAACTTGGGAAATATCTAATGAATTTGGAATTTTGTAGATGTTGGATGAAATCACTGAATTTTCACAGTGGGACTCATTCGATAAGGTGGCGAATTAGTCTTCCTACTAGTGAAAAAGTGTTAGAAATTGGTTTCTAACTATCGAGATCTAAAATCTGACAAAATTTAGATTTCAGTCCTAAGGGGGGACTCATTCGCCACTGGTGGTGAATCATTCCTCTCCCAAATTTCTAAAAAATCAAGAAACAACTCCACAACACCAAATCTAGAAATCTCTAATTGTCGGATTATTGAAGCCAATTATGCAGGAAACAGACATAAAACCTTCTCCAAGCTTGAAATATGAATGAGTTGACTTGAAGCACCTATTTGAATTGTTTACCAATCTTCAAAACCAAAACTCTTGTTAAATATACATACCTACGTTTGCAAACACACATGTAATAGGGGAAAATGGGTTGAGGGTTAGCAAATAGGGGTTTGCCTTGGTCAAACCCCACTTTTGGTAATCAAACCCTTAATGAAACAATGAAATGAAAGATAATTATTAACTAATAACATGCAATATCCATCAACTTACCAAACCCTTGATAATGCAAATATGAAGTAATGTTAATGGATGCTCCAAAGTGCTTGAATATTGCTTGAATTGATGTTGTTGAATGCTTGAATGCTTGAGATGTGAGATGGAATTCTTGAATGAATGAGGAGGTGTAAAATGAGGTGAAAATCATATATTTATACACACTTGTGCCTTAGCTAACCAGTCATCCCTCATCACAAGTTGACATCAAGTTTTTTTTAATAAAAACCTGAAAGGAAGATTTAAATTTTTTGAATTTGGAGCCAAGGGGGACTCATTTGCCACCCATGGTGAATGGTTCCCACCTAGGACCTGAAAACATGTGTTGAGAATTATTCTATATTTAATGTTGTTTGTCGGGCTTACATTCAAAAATACACTTAATTTAGACATATGAGGGCATAAAGGGACCAAATAAAGCACAAGAAAGGGATAAATAGTGAAGTTGTGCCTAGAAAAGTATGAAATTTTGTTACAAGACTTTTCAACACTTCAAAATAGGACTTAATAATGAATAAACAAGTGATTTTTAGGTGAATTACAATAAATAGAGTTTAGAAGTGATGAGGGCGTAGCCCAAGACTTAGAAAATAACCCACAAACAAGAGAATAATTTTATTATTTAAAAAATGGAGCTTCTTACATGCAGAGGATCTTAAATCCCCAAGTTCTACAACACATGCAAGTTATAGAAAGCTACAGAATTACCCTTTCGCAATATGCGAGCTTGTCCCCAAAAAAGTTACCCAAAAATTAGAAACCAACTCATAAATAGAGCTCCTTTTTAGTTTGGAGCCAAAACAACATTCAAAGTTGAGTTTAGGTGGTTTGGCACTGAAAAATTACAACTTGAATTTCAAATTTCAAAAGAACATTTGCAATTGTATCTTCTAGAAAGTGCACCAACTTCTGGGCGATAACTTTTGATCCGGGACTCCGAATTCGCGAACTGTTTGAACCGTTGGAAAGGTCTCAAAGTCAATAACACGCTCAAAATTTGCTACACCAATTTTGGAAAGTTTTGGGGCTGATCCGGGAACTCTTAGTGCCTCAAATCTAACTCAGAAGATTTTCAGGTGCAAATCTAGGAAACTAAAACGCAATATCTTTCAACCCAAGAATAGAAAATAAAAACTGTAAATTGGGAATTTCATTATGACGAAAAGGGTATCCAAAAAATGTAAAAACATCTAAAAACCAAGAAACTTGAAATTTAACTATTTTTGGGTGATGCAAGATTGCCCTTACACCACTGGATGCTCCAGCATCAAACACCCAGGATAATTTGAGAAGTAACCCGTCATGTCTCAGATGGTTGAGGAAAACCCAACCAGTCAACCACTGCCTTAGATAGCTAGGATGAATCTTCCATAGGCCTTCCTCTCCATTTCACCAGATATTCTTCATACTGCCTATTTCTGGTACTCCTTCCCACATGACTATCCAAGATTGCTACATTCTCCTCCCTTTCTGAAGTAGGTGCTAGAATGCCATACTGCCCTATTGCTGGTGCTTCCTCCGTTCCACCTTCATGATACTTTGTCAAATCTGAAATGTTGAACATAGTGGAAATGTTGATTCCATCAGGCAACTCTACTTCACATGCATTCCCTGAATCATGCTTCTTCAAAATCTTACAAGGACCAAATTTCTTCATCTTCAATTTGTTATAGGTTCCCACAGGAAACCTTTCTTTCCTCAAGTGGACCATTACTTCATCACCAGTCTGAAACTCCTTATTCCTCCTTTTCTGATCTGCCTTAGCCTTATATTGCATATTCATCTTATTAATGTGTTCTCATACCTTCTCATGTATATTCTTGATGTGCTTTGCAAAATCTTTGGCTTCAACACTTATTTTCTTCTCTTGGTCCATCTTCCTCAATTCTGGAGCTATTCTAGGGCTACCTCCAAACACAATCTGGAACGGATGATCTACCGTTTATGTTGATAGAATTGTTGTAAGAAAATTCTGCCTGGGGTAAGATCAACTCCCATCCCTTCGGTTTATCTCCTACCAAACATCTCAGTAGGTTACCCAGACTCCTGTTAACAACCTTGTCTGCCCATCTGTTTGTGGATGGTGTGCAGAACTGAACTTCAACTCTGTCTTCAGCTTCTTCCACAAGGTCATCCAAAAGTACCCCACAAACTTGGTGTCACGATCTGAAACAATACTCTTTGGTAGACCATGTAGCCTCACCACCTCTTTGAAAAACAAGTCAGCAATGTGGACTGCATCATGGGTCTTTTGACATGGAATGAAATGTGCCATCTTCGAAAACCTATCAACCACCACAAAGACTGAATCATTCCCTCATTGTGTCCTTGGCAAACCAAGAACAAAGTCCATACTTATATCCTCCCATGGCCTCTCTGGTATAGGTAAGGGCTGATATAAGCCTATTCGCTCACTCCTTTAGCCATCTGACATACCCTGCAGCTTTGTACAAACTTCTTCACATCCTGTGATAATTGAGGCCAATAATAATGTTCATTGATAAGGGCAATGGTCTTATCCCGACCAAAATGTCTGCCATTCCTCCACTATGCTTCTCCTTTATCGGGTTCTCCCTCATGGAACTCCTCGAGATACACAATTGACTTCCCTTAAATAACATGTCATCCTGGATTATGAAATCCAACCACCTTGTCCTGTCCACTATAAGGTTCCTTGCAAGCTTTCCAAGCCTCTACAAAAATAGGATCTTCTACGTACAGTGTCTTAAGTTCATTGAACCTGATCACTTCAATCTGCATCTTTGTCATCAATGTATGCCTCCTACTTAAGGCATCTACAACCCTATTTGACTTCCCACTCCTATGTTTCAAAACAAAGGTATAACTCTGCAAAAACTCTAGCCATTTCATATGCCTCTGATTTAATTTTCCCTGACTATTTAGGTACTGCAAGGCTTGATGATCAGTATATAGAACAAATTCCTTCGGCAACAAATAATGTCTCCATTTCTTTAATGCTTGAACTATTGCATAAAATTCCTGATCATATACAAAATACTTTCTCTTGGCATCATTTAACTTTTCACTGAAATAGGCAATGGGCTTACCTTCTTGGCTCAACACTACTCCAATGGCACAACAACTGGCATCACAATCCACCTAAAACACCTTGTTGAAATCTGGGAGGGCTAGAATAGGTTGCTCGTTACCTTCTACTTCAACAGTTCAAAACTCTTTGCCGCTCCTCCACTTGAATTCTTTTCTATCCCTCTCATTGTTTCAGTCAGGGGTCCACAAATACTACTGAAGTTTCTAATGAACTTTCTATAAGAACTAGCCAAACCATGGAAAGATCTCACCTCGGTAGCAGTTCTTGGGGTAGGCCATTCCAGAATAGCCTTCACCTTCTCTGGGTCCATCTTGAGACCTTCTGCTGAGACAACAAACCCCAAGTACACTAACTCCCTCTTCACAAAACTGCACTTCTTTAGATTAATCAACAGTTTCTCTTCTCTTAACTTCTCAAAGGCTCTTCAAATATGCATCAGATGCTCATCCAACGTCTTACTGAAAATCAAAATATCATCTAAATACACAATAACAAAACTTCCCAGAAATTCTTTTAGTACCTCATTCATGAGCCACATGAATGTGGTCATTGGTTAGCCCAAAAGGCATGACTAACCACTTGTATAGGCCCTCTTTGGTTTTGAAGGCAGTCTTCCATTCATCTCCCTCTCGAATATAGATCTGGTGATATCTACTCTTCATATCAATCTTTGTGAAGTACTGAGCTCCACTCAAATAGTCCAAGGTCATCCATCCTTGGCGGGAAATCTGTACTTGATTGTTATCTTGTTTATGGCTCAGGAATCTGTACACATCCTCCACTCTCCATCCTTCTTTGGTGCTAGTACTGCAGGTACTGCACATGGACTCAAACTCTCCTATATCAAACCCTTTCTCAACAACTCTTGAACTTGTCTGTTCAACTCCTCATTTTCTCTGGAGTCATTCTATGAGCTGCCTTATTTGCAAACTGGCTCTAGGAATCAAGTCAATCTAATGACTGATCTTCCTTATTGGTGATAAACCCTCAAGGTACATTATCAGAAACAATATCCTAAAACTCATCCAACATCCCAGAAACTTCTTCTGGAACCTTCTCACTATCCTCCTTACTCACTCTAGGAATCAATGCATAACACACATGCTCATGCTTCATACCTTCTAAAAAATTTCTTCCATCTACATAACAAATTCTAGCACTACTGCATACCTTTTCTTCGGTCTCCTTCAGGGGTTTCAACTTGTGACGAACCCCATTCTTTGTCAAGGAATAAGTGTTTTCATGGCCATCATGTATAGCTCACCTATCAAACTGCCGACCTCCCCAACAACATGTGACATGCATCCATGGGGATGATATCACAGAGTACCTCATTATGGTAGCTCCCGATCTTGAATTTATTAGGCACTGCTCATTGACCAAAACTTTGTGGTCTTTCTACAACCAAGCAATCCAATACAATGCGGGTGTCTTTCCCTCTTCAGCTTCAACTTTGTGACCATCTCTTCTGACACCAGATTATCGGTGCTCCCACCATCAATAATGACATCACAACATTTTCCTTCACACTTGCACCTTGTGCGAAACAGATTCTTCCTCTATTCTAGTTCCTTTTCCTCAATCACCAGAGCTCTCCTAATCACTAGCCCGCTTCTCCCCTTTTAGCATCATCTAATTATTCAGATTGGGCCTCCTCATCTGCATGTGCAACCCTTCCATGACCTTCTATCCTTTTGTCTACCCTTCCTTGGTGTTGTGGACATTCATAGGCTCGATTCCCTTCTTCACCACACTAGAAACATGTTCCTTTGAAACCACCTCTTCCAGATCCTTGTCCATATCTCCCTCATCCTCTACCTCTTTGATCACCACTATTTTTATCACGAGGGCGGTAGAAGTTGTCATTCCTTTGGCTTCGACTGGTACCCACATCTTCACTTTTCTTTTCATCATCATTTCAGCTTCCTGAAGGTGTTCCACTGCCCCTTCCACTTTGACCTCCTCGTCCTTTTTGCTTGCCATCAAATCTTTTGTTGGGCTTCTCTTCCACCTTTAGAGCAAACTGATACACATCCTCAATGGTGGTCACTTTGACTAGGCTTAACTCCTCCTGAATGCTCGGTTGTAACCCATTAAGATATCAAGCTACCTTCTCCTTATTGGCCTGTGTGTGGCCCGTTCTGATGATTATCTTGTGAAAATATTCAGTATATTCTTTCACAGATTTTCTTCCTTGCTTCAACCCTTGCAATTTCTTCAATAGATCTAACTCGTAGTCCACTGGTATGAACTACTTCTTCAGTTTCTCTACCATGCGATCCCATCTGGTGTTATTTCCTTTTCCTCTTTGATTTCTTTCCAACTAGACCTCTTTCCACTAAATACTGGCATGGCCCTTAAGCTTCATTTTCAAAAACTTAACTCGATCTGGGTCCTCTATTTCCTCATACTCAAAATATTCTTCTAGCTCGTTGATCCAGTCGATCAACTGTTCTGGGTTCAGACTTCCAGAATAACTAGGGACTTCTGCTCTGGGTCTTTTCCTGATCTTCAAAATGGCCCTTATTAGCCACATTTGGTCTTGATCAATTGTTTCTTCTTCCTCTTCTACATTTGAACCTTCTTCCTCTCCATCCTCACTTTCCTCCCTCAGGTTTAACCCTCTTCTCAACTGCTCTTGTAATGCATCAATTTGTCTTTGGAGGGCTACTAGTGCATCTCTTCCAAGAGCATTTCTACTACCTCGACCACCTCTGGCACCACCATTCCTACCAAGCATCACTCTTGGAGGCATCTTTCTTGACCTCGACCCACAACCATGATCCTGGTGCGAACTACCTCATGATCAACGATCTGTTCACACACTCAAGAAAACCTGCTCTGATACCACTTGATGAGGGTGTAGCCCGAGACTTAGAAAATAACCCACAAACAAGAGAATAATTTTATTATTTAGAAAATGGAGCTTCTTACATGTAGAGGATCTCAAATCCCCAAGTTCTACAACACATGCAAGTTATAGAAAGCTACAGAATCACCCTTTCACAATATGCGAGCTTGTCCCCAAAAAAGTTACCCAAAAATTAGAAACCTACCCATAAATAGAGCTCCTCTTTAGTTTGGAGCCAAAACAACATTCAAATTTGAGTTTAGGCAGTTTGGCACCGAAAAATTACAAATTCAAATTCAAATTTCAAAAGAACATTTGCAATTGTATCTTCTAGAAAGTGCACCAACTTCCCGAGGCCATAACTTTTGATCTGGGACTCCGATTTGCTAACCGTTTGAATCGTTGGAAGGGTCTCGAAGTCAATAATGTGCTCAAAATCTACTACGCTGATTTCAGCAAGTTTTAGGGCCTATCCAGGAGCTCTAAGTGCCTCAAATCTAACTCAGAAGATTTTCATGTGCAAATATGGGAAACTAAAACTGCAATATCTTTCAACCTAGGAATAGAAAATAAAAACCATAAATTGGGAATTTCATTATGACGTAAAGGGTATCCAAAAAATGTAAAAACATCTAAAAACTGAGAAACTTGAAATTTAACTATTTTTGGGTAATGCAAGATTGCCCTTACACCACTGGATGCTCCTGCATCAAGAAGAATATAGAAATTTCTTACAACACTTCACAACACCTTCACAAGATGTCATTATTTGAATTTTAGTACCTAAATATGCATGTTCAAGCCATGTCACAACATAAAATCAGAAAAAAATACATCAAACACCATGAAACAAGACCTAAAAGGTTGTTAAAATGATAGGGGCCATTTTTCTATGGCAAAAACTCAAACACCAATGTGAAAATTTGTCACAATCCACACTAACTCCACTAACCGGTAGCACTAGGTAAAGGGGTCAGTTCCCATATGAGTTCGATGACTTTAGTTATTACTTAAGTAACCTACAATCGCTAACAAATAGTCAACTCCAAAATATAAATCTTGATAAATAACATGACTGCAACACCTTAGGGTTTAACTGTGAAACCCTAATTTGGCTAGAGAATAGAAATAAAATAATTTTGAGCTTGATATATGTCCTATAAATTTGTAGATCACACCTCTATAAAGCTCTTGAAAAACCCATATCAAATCTGTAACCAATTTTCTCCTCTAAAATTTGGAAGTAACCTCTACAAAAACATGTTAATATTGCATGACAATTTTTCAACATTTTGTGTAACTTTACAAATTTTGTAAAACATGATCTTCTCTCCATCATACTTAACCAACATGTCTAGAATCAGATCCTCTTAGCTCAAGTGACCTTTAGGGTTCTCTTGATCTACCCTTTGACATTAATGACACCTGTTGGCATCAATGACAACATTATGCCAACACCTTTGATTGAGATCATTTAGCAAAGTAAAAGAGTTTTCATCCTCATTCATGGAAAAAAAATGGTTTTTTTTCTATAATTTTGAGGGACTTTATCCTCAAATATGACTATTCAAACACTAGTGCTCATAATAATGTTGTCTAGGGTTTTAGTTTATAGAATAATATATAATCCTAAAATAATAAGAACCTAGAAATATAACTTGTTTGGCATATTTGAAAAACCTAGGGGTGAGATCTACCATAACTAGCCCTTAACATCACAAAAATCAATGGTATCCTTCAATTTATGTGTGCAGGGTGAAGAAGAGCCTATGAAAATTCTTAAAATGGAAACCAAACCTCAACAACTACATTAACACGAGATATGGTTGTTATCATCCTTCGAGTTGTACACATAAATTCATGCCCTTCATTTTAAATAATGTTTTCTAGTGAGAGAATACCTTTTCAAGAAATGGTGTGGTTAAATTGTCCATTAATCATTCTCTCAATCATGCAGTGGGTAGATAAGGTGACAAGTGTAAAAAGAAAAGAATGTTAGAGTTCAAGGGTTGGGTGTATCATGTGACTCACCAAATTTTGGGGATGAAGTGTAACCCTAAAAATTGTCACCCTTGACAATTTAACAATATTTTTATCTACCCTTATGTGTTTGGACTTAATTATGCATTTAATTACCTATTTTATGAATATTTTCAAAAAATCAAATAGTTGAAATGAAAATAAGCATTTAATATTTTCCCCAATTTTTAAGTCCTCGAAAAGGATGGGTCTGGACTAGGGAAACCCACACCTTCATTGAGCTCTTTTTGGCCCCATTTTGGATGTGTTGATATCAACATTTTATTATTTGAAAATCCAATTTCATTTGTTGACTATTGATATTTGTGTTTTGAGAAATTAGAATAATTACATATAAATACTAGTTTTTTTCATCATTTGAAATCCTATAAAATCTATTAAATAAATTGAAGTTCTTAAACTCAGTCAAGGAAGATGCAAGGGAAGAAGTAGCAACATTATTATAGTGCTTTCATCAATCAAGTTCATTCTTGCAAGACATCAAGAAGAATGAATAAAATTATATGCAAGGACCTATCGTGATCAATCATGCTAAATTATGAAAATGTATTAAGTTATCCTCTACATGATAGCTACAACAATCTATTATGTTTTCAAAACTAACCTTTTATAGGTCTATCAAGCAATCAATGCATCCATCAATCAGCATTTTTGGCAGCTTGTGGTGTGACATTACTTCATAAAGGATTTCACATCAAGGTAACATTATCATTTATGGAAGTATTTATTGGGATTGCTAACTCCTTTGGAGAACTCTTGTCTATTGATATAATGACTGTGGCCAGAAAGAGATTAGTCTTTGCCAGAATCTCTATAGGGGTCTCTCAAAATGCTGATCTCCCCTCATCGATTGACATTCAATCCAAGCTGGGTGTTTGGAAGCAAGCTATTGAATTCGAGACCATACCCTTTGTTTGCTTTAAATGTAGAAAGTCTGGGCATTGGGAAAAAAAGTGCCCGCTAAACAATAAAAGTGAAAAGGAGAAAGCTGCTAACCCTAAGACTGTATGGAGGAAAAAACCTGAGGAGGAGAGGCAAATCTCTACCCCTAGCTTGAAGGAGAATCTTGAAAGACAAAATTTTGCTCTTGTTCTGAAGGAGAACCATAGTTGTTTGCTTAAGGATGTTTACCCTGGTATAGAATGTACTAGCTCTTCAGATCCTAAGGATCCAAAATCCTTGATTTCACCACACGTGGTTAGTGAAGGAAAAATTTACTCTGTGGTGGGAGCCCGAGATATTCAGGAGAAGGTTGAATTAAGCTATGAAGAGATGGTTTATGTTTCGCCTTCACCTTTGGTGTTGGCTGGTAGAGTGGATGGGCCTGGTCTTGAGGAAATACCCATTAAGGGTTTGTCTTTGGAGATAGGAATACCATTACCTTCCCAAATTCCCGCTGGTAGCCCTAGTTCAAAAGGGGCACATGATCTGGAGAATGTCACTCTGGAAGTTGTGAAGGATACTTTTGAAACACAAAGCTTGAATATGATAACACCTATTGTAAATTCTCTAGAGGCTAAGAATGGCATAATGGATACCCTCCCTTGGGATCAGAGGTTTTTTTCAGAGAAGGAGTGGGAATCAGCAAGAGAGTTGGAAAGCTAAGATGAGACTGAATGGGAGGAGGTTATCTCACATTCAAGGACAAAGAAGGAAAGAAATAAGAGGGTGGACACTTCAAGTGGAATGATCACAAGAACTAGGGCCAAGGTGGATTGTGGGAACACTAAGCAAAGCTAGGGTAAAAGGTCAGGAAGATGGCAAAGGGAGCACAATAGTCTTCAAGATATTGTGGATGGGATTCAAATGACCATCCCAGAGATACTTCAATCCCCAGGTAAGAAATGAAAATCATGTCTTGGAATATAAGAGGGCTAAATAGACGTCATAAAAAGGATGTTTTGCAAAATTTTCTTAGGGACCATAAACCTGATATTCTCCTTGTTCAAGAAACAAAAATGCCTAAAGATAAAGTAGAAAGCTTTAGAATTTTTCAGAATTGTGGGGCTCATGGGAATAGTTCTATTGGAGCTTCGGGAGGAATTGTTACTTTTTGGAACGAGTCAATTATTAGAGGTGAGCCCCTAATGGAGAATGGTAATCTTGAGGCCACTAGATTTACTCACATAAGAGATAATTTATGCTGGATTCAATCCAATATATATGCTCTAAATTGTAAGAATGCTAGAAATTCTTTTTGGTGTGAGATTTATGCTTTTCGAAAATGTTTTGCTTATGAACACTGGGTGGTTGTGGGAGATTTCAACACCCCCCTCTTGAATGATGAAAAATTTGGGGGATCTCAAGTTAATTGGGATAATAAATCAGGCCTTTCTGATTTCATTAATATTAATGCTTTGATAGACCTTGACCTACAAGGGGCCTCTTTTACCTGGACTAATAGGAGGAATGGGCAAGATTTGATCCAGGTGAGACTCGATAGGGCCCTTGTTTCTGATCAGTGGTTTATAGACTATTTTTGTGCTTTGAGAGCTCTTTCAAGGGTGGGATCTGATCATTTTCCCATTTGTCTAACGGTGGACCCTAATAAGGTGAAAAAGAATTCCCCTTTCAGATTTGAAAGTTTTTGGTTATCTCATCCTAAAATCTTTGAGGAAATCAGAAGCTGGTGGAATATTGATATTTCTAGCACAGCTATGTTTAGGATTGCTAAAAAATTAAAGGAAGTGAAATCTAATTTGAGGAGATGGAAAAAGGATGCCTTTGGGAATATCTTTGGAACTAAGATGAATATTCAGAGTAATCTTCAGGAGATCTAGGCTAAAATACAGAAATTGGGGTACATTGATAATTTTAGAGAAAAGGAAAATGAACTCCTCACTAAGTTGCACGATATTATTGCTAAAGAGGAAGTCTTTTGGCGGCAGAGATCAAGGGTTTCTTGGTTGACTGAGGAGATAGGAATACCAGATTCTTTCACTTGTCTGCTTCAAAACATAGGGCTACTAATAGAATTGCTTACATTGATGTGAATGGGACTAGGTTTGAGGAGGAGGATGATATCAAGAATCAGGCTATTCTTTTTTTCAATAACCTTCTATCTTGTAATGGAGAGATTGTGTTTAATGCTCAAAACTCCTTGCTTGAGGCTATTCCCTACGTGATAGGTCAAAATGAAAACTCTTTGATCACTGCTATTCCTACCAAGCCTAAAATTAGGAAAGTCATTTTCTCTTTTGATGGCAATAAAGCCCTTGGACCTGATGGGTTCCCTTTATTCTTCTTCCAAGAGTTTTGGGAAATTGTTGAGTTGGATGTTGAAAAGGCTGTCAAGGAATTATTTGGATCAAGATGTCTTTTAAAAGAACTAAATGCTACTTTTGTAGTCCTTATTCCAAAAAAACCTGGGGCTTCGGAGTTTGAAGCTTTTCGGCGAATCAGCCTATGTAATTCTATCTATAAAATCATTTCGAAGGTTCTAACTACAAGAATGCTTTCTTTGCTTCCTCAAATGATTTCTCCACAACATAATGGTTTTATGCCAGGTAGGTACATTTTGGACTCAGCTATCACTGTTCATGAGAATTTACATTCCCTAATTGTTTCGAAGATTAAAGGGTTCATTCTTAAACTGGACATATCTAAAGCCTATGATCGGGTAGATTGGAATTTTTTATTTAAAATATTGGTCAAGTTTGGTTTTAACAGTAGAGCAATCCAATTGATGAACCAACTTGTTTCGATGGTTACTACCTCTGTCATTGTAAATGGGTCACCTTCGAGGTTTTTTCAAACTTCTAGAGGTCTAAGACAGGGTGATCCTATCTCTCCAATTCTGTTTACAATTGTGACTGAGTGTTTGGGAAGAAATATTAAAAATCTTATTGATCAGAGATCCCTTGTTGGTATAAGACCTTCCTCTTCTCTTCTAACTTGTTCCCACCAGCAATTTGTTGATGATACCATTCTTATGGGAAGATCCACTGTTACTAAAGCTATGACTTTCAAAAGGATCCTGAATCTTTATGAATTTGCCTCCGGGCAAGTTGTTAATAGGGCTAAGAGTTCAATTTTCTTCTTCAACACTCCTGAACATAGACAAATTAAACTTGCTTGGATTCTTGGATGCCGGATTGAGCCTTTACCGTCAACCTATCTTGGTTTGCCTCTATGCTTTAAACCTCTAGACTCTTTTTCGATCTCGTTGGTTGAAAAATTCAATAAGAAGTTGTCGGGTTGGAAAGGAGCACTTCTCAGTCAAGCTGGAAAAATTCGGCTCCTTAAAACCTCTTTGCAAAATTTACCTATGTATGCCCTCAATTTATTTAAAATTCCTGCTAAATATGTTGAGGCTATTGAAAAAATTCAGAAAAGGTTTCTCTAGTCTGGTGTGAAGGATAAGAAGAGACTCCCACTTGTTGGGTGGGACCTGGTTAGCAGACCTAAATCGAGAGGTGGTCTGGGCTTAAGGAAAATTAAAATGTTGAATTTGTCCCTTCTTGCTAAACAGCTCTGGAGATCTCTTACTTTGAGAGGGGAATGGCAAGAGACCTTAAAAGCCAAATACTTTAGCAACTATGAGTCTCTTAATGATGTTATTACTTCTTCTCTTCTACCTCGTGGGTCTGTCTGCTAGAATGATATGAGTAGAGGTAGAAAGTTGCTGGAGATGGGGACTGGATGGATTGTTGGAAAAGGAAATAATGTTAGATTTTGGGAAGATAGATGGCTTTTCAAGGATCCTCTAATCAAAATTGAGAATTTCAGTATATGGATGAATGATTGCAAAAGGGAATTCGGGGTCTTGGTGAAATATTACTAGAGGAACAGGGACTGGGTTGATTTGAGGGCTATAAGTATGGATCTATTCCCAATTCAGTCTGCCTTTAGGGCCCTTAGATTGGCTCAACACCAAGTGGATGATCTTGCTGTTTGGATAGACAATCCGTCTGGAATTTTTTCAGTTTCTTCTGCTACTTCTTTGATGGTTAGTCCGCAGGAGTTCCTGCCCTTTTGGGCTAAAGCTTGGATTAACTCTTTGATTCCTAAAATCAATATTTTTTATCGGATCATGCTACAGAACAAAATTCTCACTTTGGACAATCTTGGCAAGAGAGGAATCCAGTTACCTAACAGATGCTACATGTGCAGGAATGACGTTGAGTCTGTTAATCATCTTTTTCTTCATTGTCCTTATGTGTCGCATATTTGGGGAAAAATTCTTGTGCATCTTGATGTGGTTTGGGTTTCCCCTGCTTCAATTGAAGATTTTTTCTTGCAATGCAAAGCTCCTTCAAAAAATCCTTTTGTGTGCAGGCTCTAGTCTTTTGTTCTACCTTTTGTCTCATGGTGTATCTGGAAGGAAAGGAGCAACAGATTGTTTAGGGAAAAAGAGATGTCAGAGGGGGACTTGTATGAAAAAATTGTTAGGGCTATAAAGGAAAATTTATCTTTATTCCGTAGAAAAATGGTTGATAAAGCTACTTGGTCTCCCTATGATATTGCTATAGCCAAAAAGTGGAATTGGAAATTAGTTGTTTTAAAAGCCCCATGCTAGCCCATTGTGGTAGAGAGAATGCTAGTTGGACTTTGCTGCCTTTTGGTTGGGTGAAAGCCAATTTTGATGGTGCTACTAAAGGCAACCCTAGGAAAGCTAGCAGTGGGTGTGTTTTAAGGGACAATGCGGAGGCTTTATTGCGGCTTTTGCTGTGGACATTGGTACCCAAACTAATCATGTTGCGGAAGCTGTTGGGGCTTATCATGCGGTTAACTTGGCTTTCAATATGAATATGAAATATCTTTGGTTGGAGGGGGACTCTAAGAACATAATAGATTGCATTCTTGGGTTATCCCCCCTTCGTGGACCATCAAAAAGTGGATCGAAGATACAATTGCTATATTAAGTAAATTCGACAAAGTGAAAGTCTCCCATGCCTACAGAGAAGCCAATAAGGTGGGGGATTACTTTCCAATGAAGGGATCAAGAGGGGTGGGGAAAACACGTGGAGGAAGAATGATTACCTCCATTCCAAGGTTAAAGCTCTAATCTATTATGATTCTATACATGGAAGAGAAGGTTTTCTTCGCCATGATGAAGCGGATAAAGATTGAGTACGTCGATCTCATTAGATTTGATGGGACTGACGTCATTTTCATTTTCAAGAAGCATTTTTGGCACGCTTTCTGGGTGCCTTGGAAAATAAGCTCATACGAGACCCAGAGCAACTATAGGGATTGGTATAGTAGAGCCTTGAAGATGGGGGGAGAGAGAAAATGTGTTGATGCAAGCAACTATCAAGAGCATAGGAAGAATGTTAAAGCTTGGGAAAATATTGAAAAGGGAGGTTTAGTCCCTTTCTTGGAAAAGCTCCATGGTACTGATGAGATGATGCTGGACTATTTCGCCAAAAATTGGAAAAATGGTGAGATTGTGTTGTTTGGTAGAAATGTTATGCTGGATGAGCAAATCATTGGTGAGATTACTGGTCTTTCGACTGAGGGTGTGAAATTTTATCGAGACTGCCAGTTCTCTAACGAAGTAGTCATTATATTTCCTAAGAAAGATAAGGAGAAGGCTAAGCTGGTTAAGGTTTCTAATAGCTACTTTGATGTGGAGTCCATTAAATCGATCTGGAGGAAAGTTTTGAGAGTTATCATGGAGTATATCACGGTTGATGGGCACTTCACCCAGGCGTATGGTTATCACTTTGCCATTTTGAACCACTTTCGTCACAAGAGTCATGGAGCTAGAGCAGAAGGTGAACAGTAGCCGTAAGGAGAATGATGGTCAAAACCCCCCCTTAACGGAGAAAAGACAACAATTGCAAGAGGAAAGATTGTCTAGGCTGGAGAGCAACATGTCCAAGAATGGCCAAAATATTAGGGCCACTGTGGAGCATAATCACAAAATTGCCAGGCAAAATACCATTATCATTAATGCTATGGTGGAAAAGTTGGAAAAAAATCAAAGGGATCACTATTCGTGGATTTGGATGCAGACAGAGGTTGTAGCAGATATGTTGGTAAAGGGATTTTGACTCGCACCTAGGCTAACATGAAGAGGAAGGTCCCTGCTTCTTCACATATGGTTCAAATCTTCAAGCAGGGAATACAGGAAATAAGTGAAGTTGAGAAGGAAGCCGAGGATTTTTTGAACTTCATGGAGTAGTGTTGTTGTTGTTCTCTCTGGCTTTGTGGCGGTCCTTTTTTGGACCCTGTTGTCTCTCTGTTGCTGCCTTTTCTTTTTGGGACAGCTGTTTGTTCTCTTGGAATTTTTTTTCTCTATCTTTGTATGTTTAAACTTTGTGGTTTCAGGTCCCTGTAAAACCTATTTTTTCCTTTCCAAAAACATTATCATTTACTATTTATCATTTTGGTCAATTATTATTGTTTTTACCTCTACTCGACCTAGGGTATGCCCTCCTGATCACCATCAATCATTGTACATGGAGGTAGAAATTAAAAAAATAGGGTTTGACTTAGGGAAGCCCCTATACAACACAACCTTTTCCCCTCTTTTTGTGTGTGCAAGTCACATCCAAAAGTTTTAATAGAAGATAGTTCTAGAAAACATAGGGAAAATGGTAACCTGCATCTCATACTTTGTATCAATCTAAGAAAATAGGAAGCTAGGGTGCCTCATTCCCTTGTCCTTGCCAAACAACCCCATTTTTTGTCACATTTTCCTCTTTGTATCTTATTTTAGATCTAAAACTTATTTGTAACTTTTAATTTTTGTTTATGTGAAAAATTATATTTTTAAATACATATATGGTTACATGTCAAATAGGTCTATTCAAAAACATATGAAATTTATCTCTTTTAAAACTCAAGAAAAATCATAAACCCTAGGAGGTTGGTTTTCCCTTGTAGCATCAAGCCAATCATAGAACCCTAGTTTCTTTATGGTTGAATGTGGAGTCAAAGTGAAAAAAGGAGATAATCCTAATTAATCTAATTGGATCTAGGATCACTTTGCCTACTCAACACCAAGTATGAAGTAAATTAGTACAAGGAAGTCAAACTCTTTGTGTAGCATCATAAATTGTGATCATTGACAATTTCATGCATTATGTTTGGCTCCCTCCTAATTTTAGGTGCCTAGTGACATGCTTATAAATTTTTCATAGAAAAATGGCCCCTTGTCATTTTTCATTGCCTTTTAGGTCTTGTTTCATGATGTTTGGTCTATTTTTCTCTGATTTTATATTGTAATGCAGCTTGAACATGCATATGTATGTACTAAAATTCAAATATTGACGTCTTGTGAAGGTGTTGTGAAGTGTTGTAAAACATTTCTACACTCTTCTAGACTCTATTTATCACAATTCACCTATAAAACACCTTTTCATCACTTATCAAGTCCTATTTTGAAGTGTTGTAAAGTCTTGTAACAAGATTTCATGCTTCTCTAGGCATAATTTCACTATTTACACCTTTCTTATTCTTTATTTGACCCCTTTATGCCCTTATAATCCTTAATTAAGTGCATTTTTGAATGTAAACCCAACAAATAACATTAAATGCAAGAAATTCTGACACCCATTTTTTAGGTCCGAGGTGGGACCCATTCGCCATGGGTGGCGAATGAGGACCCCTTGGCTCCAAATTCAAAATATTTTAAATTTCCTTTCAAGTTTTTATTCAAAATCACTTTATGTCGGCCTGTGATGAGGTATTAACGAGTTACTAAGGCACAAGTTTGTATAAATAAGTTGATTTTCACCTCATTTTACATCTCCTACAATCACACATCACATTCAAGCAATCTTTTCATTCACTCAAGAATTCAAGCACTTTACAACATCAAATAAAGCATAAATCAAGCATTTAAGAGCATCCATTGGCATATCTTTAGATTTTCTTCAACAAGGGTTTGGTAAGTTGATAGCATTTTGTATGTTATTTTTTTATCATTCTCTTTTATTTCAGTATTTCATTAAGGGTTTGATTACCAAAGTGGGGTTTGACCAAGGCAAACCCCTATTTGTTAACCCTCAACCATTTTTCCCCTCTTGCTTGTGTGTTTGCAGACTTTTGTGTGCAGATTTAACAAGCATTTAGGTGTTGAAGAGTGGTCAACAAGTCAACTAGGTGCTCCAAGTCAAATCAACCTTATTTCAAGCTTGGAGAAGGTATTATGTTTGTTTCGTGTAGAATTGAATTCAGTAACCCAACAAGTAGACATTTCTAGACCTGGTGTTGCAGAGCTATCTCCTGATTTCTCAATATTTTGGGAGAGGATTGATTCACCACTAGTGGCGAATGAGTCCCACCTTAAGACTAGAAATCTAGGTTTTTTCAGATTATGGATCCCTACAGTCAGAAACTGGTTGCCAACAGATTTCACTAGAAGTAGGGCTAATTCACCACCCTAGGTGAATGAGTCCCACTATTGAATTTTTTGTGATTCCATACAACATTCAGACCATTCCAAATTCCTCAAATCTTGCACAGGTGCACACAAATTCAATCCATTTCTTTTTGTTCTACATTTATTCATTCCTATTTCATTGTTTGCATATCACATTGTGTTTTCTAGCATAGCTTAAATTAAATATTTAGTTTTGCATTCAAATTCAGTCATTTAGATCGCTTAATTGCACTTCATTCATTAAATTTAGCTTAAACAACATCATACATAACATAAATTGAATGAACCCTTTAGAATTTTTGGCCCTACTTTCTCCTTTTAGGTGAAAAACCCTAGAAGAGCTAGAAAGCTGCATGGTGCCAAAAATCTACAATTTAATAAATTACTTGTTTAATTTCCATTTTTAGAAAAATGATTTAAATATGGTAAACTAAATTAAAATTTATTTAGCAAACATTCAAAAAGAAAAATAGGGTTGTACTAGGGCACCCAAAACCTATATCCCCCTAAATAGGCCCTAAATCTCATATGTTATTTTTTGCCTCAATATGGTCACAAATCCAAAATAAATTGTTAGCTTATCATAATGGGTAATGCAAAATATGTTGAAACTCATAGAAAATATAATTATTTCCATCCATTTGAACATGTAATGAAAATTTTAATGTCTCAAGAAATTTAAAAGATAACTAATACATTTTCAAGAGAAAAATAAGCAGAATATTTACAACGCACTTTCAGTAAATTTCACATTAACAACATATCAACAAATATATGTTTATACATTGTAAGAATTTTCATGTTTAATTTTATTTATTGTGTTTGTATTTATTTAATCATAATTTTGTCTCTTTTGATGTTGCCATGAGCCCTCCACATTATGTTCAAATTCCTGCCAAAGTGTAGATCATATTGAGTGGATTTGTTTCTCTTCCTCATTTTGTATGTGTTGCTAATTATTCATTGCAAAATCTTGGAGTTGGACTTTAGGTATCCTTTAAAAAAATATTTCTAGAGAAATATTATTACCATCATTTGTATGAATATACATAGAATTTGTAGAGTTTACAAATAGAACAAATAATAACATTGGAAATAGATCTCTCTTTGTGGCTTCATGATCATTCTTTACAAGATCAAAATGGTAGTGTGGTAGATTGTTGGGAAGCCTTCCTTTGGTACTGCTATGTATTATTTTTTAAGAAGGCTTCAATACATAAAGTTGAAACTTAAAAAATAGAATTAAATTTAGCTTTGGATTATTTATTAGGTAGAAGAAATAGGTACAAGAAAGATTGAATAATTTTATCTTTCAAATCAAATATTTGGGAATGACTAGGGAATGTCTTCCTGAAGAATTGTCTTTGCCTAAGTAACTCCATGAATGGGATCTTCACGAGGATATTTTGTAGAATCAGAAGTCAATAATTTCTTGGATTCAAGAGGGGGATTAAAATAATTCCTTCTTCCCAATTATAGTTAAGGATAAAAGAATTTGTAATGTTAGTATTTCTATCACCTCTTCTCAATGAATTAAATTATCTTCATTTGATGATATTAATATGGAATTTATCCATCATTATTCTTCTTTGTTTTCAAAAAGTGACCATAATGTTTTGGAGGAGGAACAAGCTATTTTAAATTTTATTCCTTCCCATGTTACTATCGTAATGAATAATTTACTCATGGAGCCTATCATCACTCTTGAAGAATTAAAAACCATTAATTTTTATATGAGGAAAGGTAAAAGTCCTAGTCTTAATGGCTTCCCTATTGATATTTTTCAAGAATTATGGGATATTTTGAAGGATGGTCTTCTTGAGGTTGTTCATAATCTTATAATAATAAACAAATGCTTCAAACTATTAATTTTACTATTTTGGATTTGATTCCTATAAGATTGGAGTTGATTCTTTTGAAGTTTTTACCCTATTGCTCTTTGTAATGTCACTTATAGGATCATTACCAAACTAATTTTTAATCTTCTTCAAAATATTCTTAATTCACTCATATCATTTGAATAGAGAGTTTTTATTAAAGTGCATTAGATTCTTGATGGTTTTGTTATTGCTACATAAACTATTCATTTTATGTGTTATACTAAGGATAATGTCATGTTTATCAAACTTGATATGTCAAAGGCCTATGATAATATAAGATGGTCCTTTTTAAGGAAAGTTCTTTCTAGTTTTGGATGTCGTTTTGGATGAACTGAACCCTAGACCATGAGCTATGTGGAATATTATTATTTCTTTGTTTTGTTTAATGATATCACAACTTCTACCTTTTTCTACTCTCGAGGGTTCAGAGCAAATGATTCCATTTCCCCTTATCTTTTCATTCTTATTGTTGAATTCTTGGGGCTATTTATTACTCATCATAGAGTGAATGGTTTTATTTAGGGATGGAAGCTTGTCCAAGAACATGATTCTTTTTCTCATCTTCATTTTATAGATGATACTACTTTGATAGGAATTTCCAAAATTTAGGAAGCTATCAATCTTCAACATAGTTAAGATATGTATTTGGCAACTTTAGGCCAACTGATAAATGAGAATAAATCAATTATATTTTTCTTTAACATTTCAATTGATATTCAATAGAGAATTGCTCTTACTTTGAGATGAAAATATGACAAATTCCCTTGGATTACCTTGATATTCCTCTTTCAAATGGATCATAATCATCTACAATGGAAGAAGATTCTTGATTGGTGTAGGATGAAAGTTTATCATATGACTTTTTGATGGTTATATTTTTTTGGTTGTCTTAACCTCTTAAATCGAGTCTTGCATGATTTTCCTATTTATAATTTTTTGTCGCTTTCAAATCCTGAGATCTTTTAAAATGAGTAACTCGCTCTAGGGAATTTTTGTGGGTACAAAGTTTGGACACTAAAAATGGATTTTGATATGTTGTGATAGGGTTTATCAACCTAAATAAAATGGTGGTCTTAGTCTTAGAAATACAAAACTCAATAGTCAAGCTTTGGTTGCCAAACTTTATTAGAGATGGTTTATCCAAGTGAATTAACTTTGAGATAAACATCTTAACTATAAATATTTACATGGGATTCATGATAAGGAGGTTTCAAGAATTTATTTTATTGAGAAAGGCTCTATGATTTCGAATTCCATCAAGAAAGGTCGTTCTCTTGTTAAGAGAAGCCTTTTTAGATTGTTAATTTTGGTGCTCAAGATATATTTTAGACTGATTCTTGGGATCTTTATACCCTGATTCTCTCTTCCCACCCTCAACTCCAAACTTTGACTAAAATCTCTTTGGATGTTGGTTGGTCCAAATTCTTCAATTTTAAGTAATATCATTTTGTTTGAGATAGGGTGATCCCAAAATAGTGGGTTATACTTTTTGGCCAAACTTGACATTGAACTAATTTTTTAACAAAATCTTCACTTTCAAACACCTATAGTTGCTAAACCATGAGGAATTTGAAGGTGATGAAAATTAGTGATTTGTGACATTTTGTCTATAGATTGTATATATATATATATAAATTTTGGAATCAAATTGCATTTTTTTCCATCTCCTTCGATAACCAGTTTTTAACAGTAAACACCACTTTTAAATAGTGATGTTTACTGTATAACACATAACATTTTTCTATGATGGATAATTTATTTATTTTTTAAATATTTAGATTTGTAACTGCAATATCTAGCTCCTCCATTTGGTTTCATAGTGTTTTATTGAATATTTTTGTCTTAATTAAGTTTTGAAGTCAAATCAATTACAATTTAAACATAGGTTTAGTGTATAAAACATAGCTTATTTGTATGTATTAGAATTCAATTTTATCCTTTTTAGTAGATCAATGACATCAATAACAAGAGCATAGATATTTTTTAGAATTTCTTTTGGTAATCTACTCTTTTTCCACATTTGCAAAATAGAGATCTTGATTTTCGATGAAAAACCTACATTCACAAGAAATAAAAAATAAATATAGGGTGATCCCACAATACTAGTTTACAATTTTTTTCCAAACTGGACATTGAAATGATTTTTTAACTAAATCTTCACTTTTGGGCACTTATAACGGCTAAACCATGAGAAATTTGAAGATGATGCAAACTAGTGATTTGTGACATTTTTTCTATACATTGTAAATATATAATTTTTAAAAAAAAATTGGAATCAGATTGCACTTCTTTTTCCATATCCTTTGAAAACTAATTTTTTTCAGTAAACACCATTTTTAATGAGTGACACTGACCGTATACAACATAACTTTTTTTCCATGGATAAAATTCTAATTTTTTTGAATTTAGATTTGTAACTATGATATCTAGTGCTTCCAATTGGTTTAATAGTGTTTTATTGAATATTTTTTTCTTAATAAAGTTTCGAAGTCAAAGCAATTATAATTCAGACATAGGTGGACTATATACAACATAACTTTTTTGTATGCATCGAAATTCAATTATTTTTGTTCGATCAAAGACTTCAATATCTGGTGCACCCATATTTTTCATTTTTTTTATAATCTATTATTTTTCCACATGTGCAGAATAGAGAGCTTGATTTTTAGTGAAAAACCTATCTTTAAGGGTGATCGCACAATAGTGGTTTACAATTTTTTGCCAAACTAGACACTGAAATCATTTTTTTAAACTAAATCTTCACTTTCGGGCACCTATAGTGGCTAAACCATGAGGAATTTGAAGATGATGCAAACTAGAGTTTCTTGACATTTTGTCTATAGATTCTAAATATATTTTTATCAAATTTTTTAAAATCAGATTGCACTTCTTTTTTCATCTCCCTCAAAAACTAGTTTTTTCAAAAAACAACATTTTTAAAAAGTGACACTCACTGTATAACGTATAACATTTTTTCCATGAAGGATAAAATTCTAATTCTTTTGAATTTATATTTGTAACTCCAATATCTAGTTCTTCCACTTGGTTAGATAGTTTTTTATTGAATATTTTTTCTTTAATCAAGTTTTGAAGTCAAACCAATTAAAATTTAGACATAGCGCGACTATATAATGCGTAACTATTTTTGTATGTATCAAAATTCAAAAAAAATTATAATCTTCTATTTTTCAACATGTGCAGAACAGAGAGCTTCATTATCGGTGAAAAAACTATGTTTAATAAAACTTAAAAAAAATAGATAATAAAACTAAAAAAATATTAGAATTATATTTGTTAGATAGCTCGTTCCAAGGACTACTTGATTCCAGTTGGGTTTGTGAAGTCTTCGCCATTTTCATTTACAACCAAAGCTCTGAAGTGCAAAAAAAATGATTTTTTTGGTCATAGAGAACAAGAATCATGAAAATAGGGGGTTCACTCGAACAAGGGGGGGTTCGAGTGAACTCCCAGGGGTTTGAATGAACTTGGGTTCATTAGAACCTAGGTTCAATCGAACCCCCTTCCAAAAAGGGAGTTTCATGTATTTTTTGTTCTATAAGCATTAAAATGGTTCGCTCAAACCCCCAAAATGAAATTTTTTGGCATGAGGTCATTTTTTATGAGATTTCCTTCCTCATTCAAATTCTAAACCACTTTTGTGGGTTTACCCTTAATAAAACTAAAAAAACAAATACATAATAAAACCAAAACATATTAAAATTATATTCGTTGGATAGCTCATTTTGAGGACTACCATCATCTAGTTGGGTCTATGAAGTCTCCTCCATTTTCATCCTCAAGTCAAGCTACAAATGGAAAAATTATGGAGTTTTTTGGTGCCAAAGGGTGAGAAGGTGGGAAAAGGGGGGTTCACTTGAACCGGGTGGGTTTGAGTGAACCCCCTTTCCACAAAGGGATTTTTTCTTGTTTTCTCCCAGGAATGGTGGGACCCTACATTTAATGGGTTTGCTCAAACTAGGGTTCTAAGGAACCCCATTTCAGTTCACTCGAACCAAAAGTTTGTACGAACCCCCAAAAACCAATTTTTTTTGCATGGGGTCATATTTTGTGACTTTTCCTTCCTCATTGAAATTGTAAACCACTTTTGTGGGTTTACCCTATAATAGTTAAATTAAATATATTTTAAAATCATACTTTTTGGGAAGCTTATAATAAAGAATACATACTTTAGAACCAAGATCCTAATACGTGCAAGAGACAACAAACAAACACATTAGAAGATTCAAATGTAAGACAAGATCAAAGTTCCCCATAAAATACATTAACAATGTTCAAAATAGGAATAAAAGTAAGAACAGTATGAAAAATCAAGGCAATAAATTAAATCCTATTAAAAGCATGCAAACTCTTAATCTTATGGGGGATTTGGTGCCAATTTGATGTAGAAATTGGCCCTTTCACAACTCCTATGCAATCTTTTGATGATTTAGTGATGATTGATCCACTTGATGATTGCTTCAAATGAGCTCCATGGAGAAAACTTGCAATAACCTAGCTATGCCTTGATGAAATTGATAAAAACACTAATGCTTGAAGATGAAATTAAATATAGTAAGTTTGCTCAAATTGTGGATGATGAAATGAGGAAAGAAACCTCTTATTTATAGAAAGAAAATATGGAGAAATGCCCAAAATGAAGCAATGTGGGACTAACTTTCAACAATGGCCAAGTACCACTTGTCAAGATGAGAATGGATGAAGTATGTGCGCATTTTGATGAATGTTCCCATAAATGCAATTAGGTGGAATTTGAAAATAATGAAATGACATGTAAGAGGGGAAAAGGAATGTCTTAAATGCCACTTGGCTCAATGCAAATGATGAAATAAATTTCTTGTTGGAAGGACAAGTCCACTTGGAAGGATTTCAAATTTGGAAGAATATTCCCCTATGATGCCATGTTGAGAGAAAATAGGGATTTAATAAATGAATTAAATCTATTTTCATGTGCAAGTAGAAAAATCTAGAGGATGGGACATGGATTAGAATTAAATTAATCAAGGGTTAATTAATTTAATGAGGGATTAGATGATTTGACAAATTTGACTTAGATTTATGGGTTGATTTAAATTAAAGATGAGAAGAATGTGATTCTAGAGATAGTTAAATAAATATTTTGTTTTATTTAACTAAAGGGGATGATTGGTTAGATTAAATTAAATAAGGTTTTAATTTATTTAAATTAATGAGATGACTTTAGAGATTTAATGAAATAAGAATGAATTATTTAATTAAATAGGGATATAGGGTTAATCAAAGCAAATTGATTGATTTAATTAATGAGAGAGAATGACTTAATTAGATAAATGATTTATTTAATGAAGAGAGGAAAATTGATGAATTTAATCCAATAAGGGTATTCGATTAAATGGTTAGAGTGAGCGATGATTTAGGATGAAACAGTGTTAGTAATGGGGATCAAGCATGTAGCATCCATCAGTACATTTTATGTGTTTACATGTACTTACAAAACATAAATTTTAAATGAGTTCATTTGATCCCCCACAAGGTAAATCAAAAGCAATTTTTTATCAGTATTTTGATAGGTTCTACAAGACACTCCATTATAGATATGGGTCAAAACTAGTGGGGTTCTATCCAAGGGGGTTTGATCAAACCCTCTTGAATTAAAATATTTTAAATGGAACCTTTCAAGGCTTAAATCATTATATTTTCTAAAAATATGCGATTTTAGCAAAAATCAGGATGTCCTAGAATGTGTAATACATTATTATGGCAACACCTGATACTTATATTTTTCACTAGAAAGATATGAATTTTTGGCCTATAGGTGGAATAAAGAATCGTATTATTCCTACTAATCATCCTTGTTGTTCTTTAGTGAAAGATGATATTTTTCATGGGGCTATGATCCTAAAAGGGTTTATTCTATCTCTAATGGATAATAATTAATAAAAGAGGAAAAACATGGATTTGAGGTTTTCCCTTGGTTAAAATCGGAACAAATTTTGTTGGCCCATGTGTAATTTTTTATTTGGTTTCTTTGTCAAAATAAATGGGTGCTTGGGATATTGACCCTATATTTATCCTTTGGTAAATCTAGTTGAAGAGAAATCATAGGATCTTTCAGGGTTATCTTGAAGTTTTCTTGAATATGTTTGGAAAAACGTTTTATACTCCTTAAAAGAAAATTTAATTGCAAACTACTCTTTTGATCAAGTTGTTATCCCTTATGATACTTTAGAAAATGGATTTGGGTCATTTAGTTTCATTCAACTTGTTCTAGGTCTCAAATCAAATCTTCTCATAAGGTTATTAATAGAGTTGGTAAATTGTCTCCTCTCTTTATGGATGTTTTCAAAATAAAAAACTATTGGTTTTTCTATAGGTAATCTTGAAGAAACTAAGATTTGTGGGCTTAGGTGCAATAGTAACAGTTCAATTCTTTTCTTTTTTCTCTTAAGTTATAGGATTTGGTACTAATAATCAAATGAAATTACATGTTATCCTTTTGGCTTTGGAGAAATCTTGTGAGCTGCATTGAAAACATGTTTTTGTGAGATGGATTCAATGATTTTAGCTTCTCTTTTGAATTAAAGAAATGTGGATGATTGGACTCTTGGTAGCTCAAATAGACTTTTTGTTAGACAAATTTAATGATTTTAACGTCTCTTTTGAATAAAAGAAATGTGGATGACTTCTCTTGATAGTTGGATTCTTTTGTGGCTCAAATTCTTGTTTTTTCTTAGAACTTTGATTCCACCTTTTTTGTTCATATACCTCATGAATAGAGTGTTGTTGATTCTCTTTCGAAATAGGCTTTTGAGGCTAATTGCAATTGGAATGTTTCAAGTTGGGATTCCATATCCCTTTATCAATCTTCATAGTTCCTTCACCTTCTTCACAATGATTTTGGTTGATTATTGCTACTATTTCTTTTGACATATCTGATTTCTCAAATTTTTATTTTCTCTTGGTTCTTGGTGGTGGGTTTTAAGTGAAAAACTCCTTATAATTTCCTATTTTTATTGTTGGTAAAAACTATAATTATTTGGAAATCTTTAAGTTATATTTTGTATTTCTCTCTTAATTAATTTTTTATTATTTTTTGTCAAATTTTTATTATTAATAAATATATTCTATTAATAGATCAATCTATGACAGATACTCTCATAATTATTATACATGCCTAACTAATATATAATCTCCTTTTTAAATTAATACTTATCTTTGTAAATTCTTACATGTACCAATTGTCTTCTCCCCCATTTTTGTAAGAATTTACAACTAGATTGTCTTCCTTAAATAACTGTTGAATTAGAGTTTAGTAGGTAAATCTAGAAACAAGAAAAAAAAGACAACATCCAAATAAATTAGGTTAATGTAAATGAGAAAAAAAATTAAAAAATAGAAAAAACAACATCCGTATAAATTAGGTTTAAATAACTTAATATGCTAAGGAATCTCAAACCACCCATTATTTAAGAGAGAAGATCTAGCATGTTCCAAAAGTTGTGATAACATTTGTTGATTTAATATCCAATATTTTTAATAATATAACACTAATAGTTGTGATTTTAAATTTGTTAGTGTTGATCACGAATGCTCATAATTGAATGAAATGTATTTTTTAGATCTAAAAGCAACAAATCATGTGATGTCACATCAATGCACAAATAATATGACTTAATATATAACTACCAGCCTAACCTTTTATAGGCCTTTCCTAGACACTCCAACTAAAAAAATGATGATGTGACATCATATTTAATGGTGTGGTGTGCATGTGAAACCTTAATTATAAAGGCGACATATGAAAGTAAGCTGTTGTAAAAAAAATTGAGAAGGACGATATTAGAGTAGTCAACCCTTTTAAACGTTTCCTGCGCACAATTATTTAGGCTAATTTATCAATATACATGTACTCGCTGTCGAGTTCTCATGTTTTGACCGCTCATTCGCATTTACCTATTTATAGCTATTATGTCCTCCGCGTCGAATTGTCGTAGTTTTTCTGCATGTCTTTGGTGACGTGATTATGAGGAGGATTGAATTCCGCTGTAAAGAGCACCTACCCTCTGCCTTGCCGTCCTTCCCTACTCCTTAAAACTTCAAAAACAAATTTTCCATGGTCGTGCCGTTGAGCTCTTTATGTTTTTTGGGTAGCTTTCTTTCTTTGGCCGAGCATCACCTCCGCAGTAAAAGGAATTAATGGGGCGAGGAAGGATGGAAGCGAAGAAAATTGAGGACAAAAAGAATAGGGTAGTAACATTTTGCAAGCGGCGATCTGGCCTGATGAAGAAGGCGCGGGAGCTTTCCGTGCTATGCGACGCGCAAGTGGGTCTCGTTATCTTTTCTCAAACTGGCAAGCTCTCTCATTTATCCGGACCCAGGTACACCATCTGCTTCTAACTCTCTTACGCAAACCTCGCACAAGATAGCTTACATTGTATAAGCTGTATTGTATTATCTCGATATGTTTCATAGATTAGAGATTTTCAGAAGGCAAGCTGGTGCGATGAAGAAGGCGCGGGAGCTCTCCGTCGTACCTGATAATCTTTCATTTTTCAAGCTCCAGGTGGGCCTAGTTATCTGCTTCCAACTCTCTCACCCGAAGCTCAGACCAGGCAGCTTTCATTAGATTAGCTTGCTATTATACAAGCTGTAAAGAAGCCAATATGTTTTCATAGATTTAGATTTGGACCACTTGGTAGGAAGAGAGAATAGAAGGAAAAGAAAAACGTGAGCCTTTCAGACGAACATCAAATGGGGCTTTCCACATATCCACTTTTCTATCTCTTTCCTAAGGTTGAATAAAATGGTGTTTTTTGTGTGGCATATTTTCGGTATTCAGTAATTATATTTAATAAAAAAAGAAACTTTAAGGTACGTACAATTAATTAAAAAAACCCTGTTCTCAACTTAAGTAGCTTTGTGAAATGTGACAACTCACGGTATTTATTTCAGAACAATAGACTGCCCGCTTTTCATCGCCTTTCTGCTAATTAATGACAGTTGCCAAGTTTATTCAGGTAAAAATGTTATATAAATGGCAAGTGAGGAGAATATTTTGTACAGAAGGCATTTGACACTTTCGATGTTTTCTTTATTTAAAAGAGCGAATGAACCAAAAACAACAGTACAATGATCTTCGAGCAGATCTCCCCAATGCGTGGTCTCTTCCGACCCATACGGGTCATTTGCGTGGAAATAGGAAGGGCCTAGTGGGTGGGAAGAGATAGGTTCCACCGGGGGCTATTATTCGTATTTACAGAATTGTCCTGTATTTGTTGCCCAGTCTCATAGATTTCGTGTCGGACTGTTGCTCGAATCACCAAGAAAATGAGCTATGGTTCCAGAAAGGACTCTACTCCACCCTCTGGAACCAACTCTCCCACCCACAACCCCTATATTCTAAGCTCGGGGAGGAAGGAGAACGATTCACTATCACTAAGATTGGAAAAATCTCGACTACTGCGTTATGTTAAGAAACTAGACTATTGAAGAGCAGGCGCTCGCTACTAAACTATCCATTGAATGGATTAACCACCCAATTGGCTCGTAAATAATTCGCTTCACGGTCCCGCTCATCTGCAATGGCTTAGGCAAAATGGCTGGCTGGAAATGCAAATAATGGGAATGAGGAATTCATACATTGGATGGGAGAAATCACATTACCAGGGATGTTGCTTTAGATCTATTCCTATCCCTTCATGTACCCTAGCCTATACGCCTGATTTCGTTGAATCGGCATTTTCTAGTTGGAAGTGCTCCCTTTTATCTCTCCATCCTTTACTAATCAATCTTTTTTTTAGTAGCTGTTAGACTAGCTAACTGGATGGCTATTATTTGGATGGGAGGCCTCCAACCTGCGAATATGCATCACCTAAGCCTCACCTCCTAGCTCGAAAATCCTTTATAGATTGTGTTTCCGCCCGCATTTATACATCAGTGCAGCGAAAGGGAAGAAAAAAGTACGGTAGGATCAAGATGGAGCTTGGAACATTTACAGGCAATATGAACATCACTCCTAAAGGAACCCAACAATATTCCATGAAGGTGTCCTTAGTCCATGACTAGAACATCCCTTCACGCTATTTCAAAGCCTCATGAACCCTATGCAAATGATCCTCAAGTAACGATGCTCACATCCAATATTCAATCCATTTTATGCTCACCTCAACCCATAAGATGAAACCTTCCAACAATGCTTCAAGATTCCAGCTCATCCTCAACTCAAACTCACACAAGACCTCTCCGCTCAACTCTCACCAAAGAGCTCGCCCTCCCTTTCAAGATTCCATACAATCCTACTCTGTTAGGTCTAATGCAACTCGGATCCAGATTCCTTCCCAAGAACATCTAGATCCAAATGCATCTCTATGCTTTGACTCCAACACTCTCCCAATAGCTCAATATTGAATCCATGCTTCAACTGCTTGCATTCCTAATGGGCCTTAACACAATAAATATCAATCTCAAGCCCAACTCCTCAATATCCAACTCAGGTATAATACAATTAAGTTCATGGGTCAAGACTCATCCTCATCTTCCCAATTCAATGTAGAACTCCTTAGATCAATGTAGAACTCCCTATAACTATTTTTCAAGAACACCTCTAGGAATACTTCTCATGACTCAATTGCTTGGACTTTGCCAATCGTCTACCTCCTCCCCTCAAATGCATGAAGATGACCTCAGTCCACTTTTGTAGTGCATCCAAAGACCATCACTCAACTCCTTTTCAGAGTATAATAGAGTGAGAGGATTCACCTCAATCTTGGCCTCATTACAATAACCTATTATATGATCATTACTCTTATCAAATAGTCTCACATGATCAAGAGTTTCATACTTTTCCTCAATGTTTTCTTGGAATATTTGTTCCCTATCCAACCTCATGTTCTCACCATGCAAAGAGTTGATGGTATAAGATAAATCCATCTATATGATTCTTCCAATAGAAGCTTCCCACTTGTGTGATAACAATATTCCCTACATAGAAGGGCAATCTACCACTATGGTGTCCATCAAGAAGACCTTGTCCGAGTAAGCAACCCATTGGACCTCTACATTTCTTACTAGTCTAATATTGGTCACCTCTCTAGAATCCATGGCAAGGCATTTGACATATGACTTTGACACCTATATCAAAAGGTCATTCATTGCTTGGAATGGTACAACATTGTTGGATGCTGTTGAATCAAGCATGTAGTTGTGGATCAACCAACCATTGATAACCAATGTGGTATAAAAGGGGTCTATAACTAGTTAGTTGTTCACAACTAATGCACCAAAGTATACTTCCACAATATCCTCCAATATCTTTCTTCTTCAATTGGGCCACTACTTGGTGGTTCTTGCACAACCTATGAAATAAAAGATTCAACCCTTTCCCTATGTTATGAAATTCTAAGAAACTCAGTCAAAGGCAAATAAACTCTTACCTAACTCAAAATCAATCCCACACCAATCGAAGTGTACTATGGCAAAAGTTTTCTTGGTGCTATGGTCACCACATTTGCATTTAGTAAACATGAATTCACATGACTAGAAGAATAACTAATTAGATTATCTCTTACTTCCTTTCCATCTTGAGCACATGTAAGTACTTGGTTCATTACTCTCCTCTTGTCCTTCCTATACTCCTTTGTATTTGTAGTCTTGTCTCCATGAATAGCAATATCATTTGTTTGCATAGGTGAGAATGGAGCCTTAGTTATGTACTTTTTTTATTTCACTATTGAACATTTTGAACTTTTTCTCTTATCAATAGCCTTTGTAGCTAGAATACATTTGTCATCATCAAAAGTCATTTTATGCTTACTAGTGTCAACCCTTTGGGTTACTACATTTGACTTACTATCCCTTTGAGAATGTACTGGCATAGTCCTATTTCTTAGCTAAATACCTTTTTGGACCTACACCATGGTTGCATCAATGAGGGATTTGATATCCTCATCTAAAGTTTTTCCTCTGCTACATGAGAGATTTAATATGCTCAAAGTCATGAGCTGGTAACTGATATGGTACTTCAACCCACTTACCATCACATTGGAAAAACTCGTCATTTAGCCTAGAGATGCTATGACACATTGTATCCATTGTAAGATCTTGAACCAATTCATCCAATTGGTCAATGTTGTCCTCATAGTATTCAGGACCACCCTCATCATTTGGAAACTCAACATCTATACTCAAAGAGAGTGCCACATCATAATTGAGAGGATCGTGTAGAAAGAAACATGAATCACACCACAAATTATCATCTTGATAATCAATATTTTCATTGGGAAAGGGATCTAGTATGTCTTTTTCTTGGTGTTTGAAATTTATATATTTCTCAGTAGCCCCTCTATTATGTTGTTGTGGTCTTTTGGACCAATAAGTGCTATATGGCCTATTGTAAAATATTTTCCCTTCATTTAAATGGATGGATGCACCTTGAGGTGGAAGCCCTTTCTCATTTCATGCTCATTTTTTAAGAAAAATATTTCATGTCACCCATTAGTTTGTCTGATTGTCCTTAGTTGAGAAGGGTTTGTTCATAGAAACCCTATTTAGTTGGGATAACTTCACATAAGCTCTTTTTAATTGTTTACTTAATGCATTCATGTTACTCTCAATGTTTATGGTAGTAGCTTTCCTAAGGGTTTGAGGGTCCTTATCTCTTAAATAATATCCAATTTTATAATCAAATGCACCATAATAAACCATAAGATACATAGGTTCATTGGGATTAACATGTTGAGGTACATTTCTCATGGTAAGGATGAACATGCTACTAAAGTTAGTCATTATTTTGTCGATGTTCTTTTATGGTGGTGAGATCATGGATAATTAACTTTAGATCGATCCTATCCCTGTATTATATTTTGAAAGAAACAACAAACTCTTCCCAAGAATAAATATTGCTATCAGGAAGATTCCTAAACCACTCACTAGCACTCTCCTCTCTAGGGAATGAACAAACAACTTCATCATCACATCTTCGTCCCCATTCTCACACTCATTGGTGATATTGATGAAGTATCTTAAAGTGCTCTTCTCTCGTCATTACATTGTTGCCTTCAAATTTTTGGACCTTTCCTTTGATGTCACTAGGAGTGGGATTCGGATAATTTGGGATCCAAAAGAAGTGTAGTTGCCTATACCTTTCAGCTCCTAAAGGCTACTTGATAGGTGCAAACCTATGAGCTTATCTACGATGATTAGCCCTTGTATTTTGAGGTATATTTTTCTGTTGAGATATTTATTGATTTTGTTGTTGATTGGGAAAGTTTGCTAGTTATGAAAATTTTCTGCATTGTGATGATTACCTTCTTATTAATCTTATGGTTGGGAAGCCCAAGCACGGGCCTAAGTCAACTAATCAATTTCAACTTGTAATTCTTTCCTTTTTCTTCTAGCCTAGCCCAAAAGCCTCAACTCTTCATTTATGATTATTTTCCTTTCACCAATATAATTTTGAATGTGGCGATCAACATCATAGAAAAGTCTGATCAAGTTGACAACCTTGGGAACAAGTGGGAGAAATTTGTTGGTAGTCAATTCATCGAGCACCTCTACCTATCCTGCCCATTGAATCATTATTTCTCCTTACATCATATTCATCAATATTTATATTTCTCCTTTTGAGCAACTGGTCCAATGAATCATCAGAGGTGTATTGGTATTGGTCCCTTAGGTTAATAAAGGTATTTCTTTTGTTTGATTTTCTAACCTTCCTATATCATTTTGTCTTAGATGAACTACATACATCTTTTGTTTTCTTCTTACCATGTTGATTTCTTATATTACTTGCATTATTTCCTTGTGCAAGTTGCTCGTTTCTCTATCTTCTTTGGTCCATGCTAAATATTTTTGAAATGAAATCAAGTTTTCATAGTAGAGTCACCACTCCCTAAGGGAGATAGTATTTTCTTAAAATTATACTTATGCAACCAAAAATAACAAGTGCAAAACACTTTTTATATTTAGAAATTTGGAAATGATGTTAAGAAATTTTAGTAGCTACTAGTCCTCGATACTGGTGTCATTTTATTGGGTCCCAAAACCACTGCTCCACTTCCTAGAACAAAATCTCACCCACCAAGCCAAGATAGTCATCAAGTGTGTGAAATTTGTTCATCAATAGATGAATGAAGGGTTTGAGGTCAACTCTATGAGAGTGGGTTTTCTCTACTCACTTCAAGCTCATCATGAAAATGTAAGTTGAAGTATACACTTCTATGAATTTAAATGAGGCTTCTATGAATTAACTGAGATATATAAAATGGAGGCTTCGATCAATTAACACATTTTACAGTAAATGAATGATACTATGTTGTATGATGAAATCAATAAAAAAAGTGTTTATAATTACAGCATAAATAAACAACCTAGAAACCCTTCACGGGTCCACAAAAATGTGGAATAATCAAATTCAAGAGTATAATTGTTTGCATTTTGAAAGGAGAAATACATAATTTAGAGCTACAATGTTTCATGACTATAAAGGAAAAAACATTTTATAGTAAATGAATGCTACTATGTTGTATGATGAAATCAATCAAAAAAGTGTTTATAATTACAGCATAAATAAACAACCAAAAAACCCTTCACGGGTCCACAAAAATGTGGAATAATCAAATTCAAGAGTATAATTGTTTGCATTTTGAAAGGAGAAATACATACTTTAGAGCTACAATGTTTCATGACTATAAAAGCAAAATGTGCATATATATTTGTGTAACCATCTAAGAGTACAATGAAAATGTAAGTTGTTAAGTAAAGAATAAATGATACAAAGTTTGTCCTATATATGGATGGTGCCCTGTTGTATCTGCAATGGAAATGGGACAATTACTAACACATTTTATAGTAAATGAATGCTACTGTGTTGTATTGGACAACTAAAGGACATAAATTTAAACACAGGTAGAATGAATACAGATTTGGGTTTTCAGATATATGCCTGAAAAAGAAAGCAAGGGTTTTATGATAATAATTCCTTAATCACACAAAAAAATAGACATGGGTTTTTAGATATATGCTAAATAAATTAGTCAAGGGTTTCATGAGAATAACTCCTTAATCACATGAAAATAGACAACAATTTTTAGATATATGCCAAAAATGATAGTCTCCAATTTATCCTACACTCACGGATTTCTCAGAGAAAATATGCAAGGGTTTTTTACAAGAATAGGCCATAGTAGTTTAGGGATTCACCCTTAAAAATCTTTAAAGTAAGAGAAATATCGACGAAGGTTTCCAGATATATACCCATAAAAGCAACCATTTATAAGAAATTAATGGTTTCATGATAATAATGTCTTAACCAGACAAAATCAGATGTGGGTTTGTAGATATATGCCCAAATAATCATGGGTTATTAAGAAAAATGTCCATTGATATTAATTTTTGAAGCAAACAAATACATATTTTCTGCAAACATGTGGTTAAAAATGTGAGAAAATTCATGATTTTATCAAATAAAATCATGAAGCAACAAAGATAGGAGTATGCTTGGCTAGAATGTATTCACGAGTATAAAAAAATTCAAAATAAAAGGATAAATAATAGGTTGACACTACCTTAGACCTTGTAAGACATCACATGGTAGGGAGGGCATGATAAACAATGATGAAATTGGTCAAAAAAGGTAGTAATAATTAATCAAAATAGCCAAGCAACCCTTCAAGGGTTAAAAAAAATGTAGAATAAATAGATTCAGGAGTACCATTATTTTTATTTTGAAAGGAGAAATGATGGTCAATGCTACCTCAAACTATGTAGAGTAGACACCAACAAACTGTCAAGGGTTTACCAGATTGTGACTGCGCAATGAAATAGAGACTATCATTTTACCCTCCAAAAAATGAGGGAAATAATCCACTGTCAGACCCGACCATGTAAAACATCACATGGTGCAGAGGGCATAATAAAAAATGATGAAATTGATTAAAAAAAGGTAGTAATAATTAATCAAACAACCAAGAAACCCTTCATAGGTCCACAAAAATACAGAATAAATAGATTCAAAAGTACTATTGTTTGCATTTTGAAAGGAGAAATAATGTTCATCATTACCTCAAACAGTGGAGACCAGACATCAGCAAATTGTCGAAGGTTTACCAAACCATGAGCGTGTGGAATTGTGGAGACTATCATTTTACCCCCAAAAAGGCATAGTAGATAATCCACCACCAAACTCGACGTGACTATTAATTGGAGTGAATGCGTAGTGGTGTCCGATGTTAAGACTGTTAGTTTGAATTTGGCACACAAGATTGATGACTTTGTCACAGAGGTTGTTGGTTTGCACACTCCAAGTGTTCCTAAGGTTGACACCTATAGGACACTTGTATACTCATTTGTGCCACTTTATGGTGCACTTTTTAATTCATCTCATAGATGGATTGCATTATCCTTGCCTATATATGCAAGGCTTTATACTCAATATATTTTAGGTTAACTAAATATATTATTACATATATTATTCATTGTGCTTTGTTTCTTCATCTCCTAGTTTCTCCTAGTTTCTAATATGGTATGATAGTTTTTGGTGGAGATGTTTGCAAGCCAATAGATGAATGAATTCCGTTGTGCTTGTGTTAATCAAGCTGTAGGAAGATGATTAGAGAGGTGTTTCTAAAGCAATCAGAAGCGCTGTTGGGAGTCGACCTACACGTCCACACACAACAAGAAGAAATCTACCCCATCAAAAGATGCGTGATTGGAATTCAAGATGTGATTTGAAGCGATTGCAATTTGGAGCTCGTGTGGAAATCAAGAGCTTTGGGACAGGGCATCTAAACAGGGGCCACACTTTGCAGTTGTGAATTGTACCTATGAGAGCCAGCTAAGAAAGAAAGATTAGTAGGCTTTTTTCCTGCTCTGTTATCACCCTCTATTGATTTTTGTAGCTCGAAAGGTGGGATGTTGATTTGTTTTAAAGCAACTTGAGTTGGATATGCTTTAAATCACTTTAAAGCAACTCGAGTTAGATATGCTTTAAAACAATTCGAGTTGGATTTTTAGCAACAGCTGGATTTTTATTCTTTAATAGAATGTTTTCAACTTTGTGAGGATAAGATAAATCCAAGAGTGATTTTATGTGTAATTAAAGCCAAAGAAAGCAAGGAAATATTTTTTCCTTGCACGCTAAGTAAAGCAGCTAGGCTCTATAAATATAAGATTGTTGTAGCAAACTCATATTGTATTTTCAAAAGAAAAGTTTGCTGTTAGGATGAATAGAAGATCCAACATTTGCAGGTTTTTCCCCGCATTAGGGTTTCCTAGGTATATCTGTGTTATTGTCTATTTGTGATTGGCTTCATGTTATTTTTGCTTCCATTGCTATTAGTTGTTAATTAACCCAGTTGTGTTAATTGTTATAAATCAGATTTCTTTGTGTGAATTTATTGTGCAATTAATCTGTTAGTGGGTTATAGAAATTAATATGGTATCAAAGCTCTAAACTTTGAATATGAAGCCAAGATTCATGACACTGATTTAAAGAAAACAAAAATTAGATTTTCGTCTCCAGTTCTTTTGTGGCTATGACAACCAGTGTTTGACATGAGGACAGGCTTGAGGGTGTGTCTAACTTCTTGCAGTGGAAGGTTTGAATTACATCTGTTCTCAAGGAGAATAGGTTGTGGATCTATGCTAGTACAAAAGTGACACCACCAACAAATGATCTTGTTGCCTTAGATTCGCATGAAGTCAAAGAGGCCAAGGCTCAGAGGATTATCTTGGATGGAGTAAGAGATCATTTAATTCCTCATTTATCGAGGAAAAACACCGCCAAGGAGATGTGGGATACGCTCACAAAACTTTATCGGAGCGACTATCAGAGTCGTAAAATGATGCTCAAGGAAAATTTGCATAATACCAATATGTCCAAAGGTGAGAGTGTGACCTCTTACTTGTCCAAGCTGACACAAGTTAGGGATGAGCTTGCTGCTATTGGAGAGACGATTAATGAATATGAGTTGGTACGTATAGCCTTGAATGGTTTTTCAAAGCACTGGGAAGTGTTTGTCAAGTGTGTTGTCAGCAGAGATCGGCTACCTAATTGGGAAAGACATTGGGATGATTTTGTTTAGGAGGAGATCCGTGAAGGTGCTCATCAAGGAGATCAAATGAAGAAGGGTCAAGATGAAGAAAATCTTGCTCTTGCAAGCAAGGGTAAGAAGAAGTCCAATAAAGAGCAATTGGAAGGTTCTTATTCCAAGAGTGGGAAGAAGAAAGATCTGAGAAAGATTAAATGTTTTTGCTGCCATCAGATGGGTCACTATGCCATTCAATGTTTAAATAAGAAAAATAAGGACAAGTAGAAGAAGCATTTTGCTGCTACAGTAGAGGTGGACGAGTTTGCATCACGATTTGAGAATGAGTTTTCACTCATTTCCTGTCTCTCAAGTTCAATTGCCAATAGGGTATGGTATATTGACAGTGGGGCTTCTAGCCACATGATGAGAGTCAGAGAATGTTTCACCATGTTGGAGGAGAAGAAGCTGGATTTCTATATTGAGCTCAGAGATAATGCCAAATACCATGCAACTGGTATTGGCATCGTCAAGTTTCAGAGGGAGTCTGGCAAACCTTTGTTGGTGGAGGATGTGTTGTATGTCCCTGGCATGACAAAGAATTTAATCTCAGTTTCTGCTTTGGAAGACAAGGGTTACATCGTGACCTTTGAGAGGGGAAAATTCTATATTCATCCCAAAGATTCCAAGATTGCAAAAGTGATTGGAGTCAGGCATGGTAGCTTGTTTCGATTACAATTTGAGCTAGCACATGCATTTGTTAGTAGTTGTAAAGGGATAGGAGAATTGCAGCATAGGAGGATGGCTCACCTTCACCATGGAGCACTTAATATTCTTAAGGAAATAGTGACGGGGCTGCCTGAGATGAAGACAAAAAAGCATGAGGTGTGCAAGGGTTGTGCTCTTGGGAAATATGCCAAGACCAGTTTTCCAAGAAAAGACATTAGATTTGAAGGGATTTTGGATCTTGTACACTCAGATGTGTGTGGGCCCATGTCAACAACATTCTTGAATGGATATAAGTATTTTGTTACTTTCATTGATGACTTCTCCAGGAAGACATGGATATATTTTCTGAAGAATAAAGATGAGGTCTTCAGTAGATTCAAAGAGTTTAAGGCTGTCGTGGAGAACCAAACTGGGAAGAAGATCAAGATACTGAGGTCTGATAATGGAGGCGAGTATACCTCGAATGCCTTCAAAGATTTTTGTGCTCAGGAAGGTATCAAGAAAGAGTTGATAGTTCTGTACAACCCTCAGCAAAATGGGGTTGTTGAATGGAAGAATAGAGCTATAGTTGGAGAAGCCAAGGCCATGCTTCATGATTAGGATCTGCCTTGGTTCTTATGGGTAGAAGCTTGCAACACAGCTGTGTATTTGCAAAATAGGAGCCCTCACAAAGTGTTGGGCAAGTTGACTCCATAAGAGGCATTCTCTAGTAAGAAACCAGACTTGGGGCACATTCACATCTTTGAATGCCTTGTGTATTGTCACATTCCTGTTGAGAAGAGAACCAAGTTGGAACCTACTATAGAGAAGGGTATCCTTGTTGGGTACAGTGAAACTTCTAAGGCTTATCGGGTTTACATTCTTGCTCTCAGGAAAACAATTGTTCACAGAGATGTGAAGTTCGAGGAAGAGAGGGCTCTTCATAAATCTAGCAACTTGATGAATGAGGGGGAGCAATCACCCACAGTTGAGGCAGCACAATTTCCTCAAACTTCAGTCACGCAAGCTAGAGAGCAGAGCGAGCAAGGTGATCAAAAGGAGGAATCAATAATTCCTTAGCCTCAAATTCCTATTACAGAGAAGAGGAGAAATAGGGCAGCTGAGAAGACACTGAGAGAGGCTCAAGAATATGTAGGTGATCCTCAAGATTCAGTCAAACAGAGAAGGGCTCTTAGACGTTATTCTGAGTATGTGGCACTTATGAGTGAATTAATTGAAGTAGAGCCTCCTAGCTTTCAAGAGGCATCCAAACACCAAGTATGGAGGGATGCCATGGTGGAAGAGTATTCTTCCATCATGAAGAATAGTGTGTGGGATGTAGTACCAAGACTAGAAGATAAGTCTGTGGTGGGCTCGAGATGGTTGTATAAAATTAAGCATGCTGCAGATGGTAGTGTGGAGAAGTTCAAAGTCTGGTTTGTGGCTAAGGGGTTTTCTCATAAGGAAGGAGTCGACTATGACGAGACTTTCACTCTAGTAGCCAAGTACTCATCCATAAGAGCTATCATTTTTGTAGCAGCACAAATGGATTGTAGGATTCACCAGATGGATGTAAAGATGGCCTTCCTCAATGGAGTGATTGAGGAAGAGATTTACATAGAGTAGCCAGAAGGATTTGAAGCACATGAGAGGGATTCTCATGTATGTAGGTTGAAAAGAGCACTGTATGGACTCAAGCAGGCTCCTAGGGCATGGTATTCACGTATTAATAGTTACTTGCAGAGTGTGGGCTTCATCAAGAGTGAGGCGGATTCAAACCTGTACTATATTCAGGTGAAGGGCGAACTTCTCATATTGGTGTTATATGTTGATGACTTATTTCTCATAGGGTTAGAGGAGCTCATAGCACACTGCAAGCGGGATCTTGCAGGAGAGTTTGAGATGAAGGACTTGGGGTTGATGCATTACTTTCTGGGATTGGAGTTGTGGTAGAAAGAGGGAGAGATCTTCCTTGGACAAGGGAAGTACTTAATTGATATCTTGAAGCGATTCAAAATGGAGAATTGTAAGCCTATGTCAACGCCACTTGTGACTAATTACAAGAAGATTGATGCTTCTAGATCAGAGGAAGTGGACCCGACTTTATACAGACAGTTGATAGGCTCTCTTATGTATCTGGTCAACACTATGCTAGACATTTGTTTTGCAGTGAACTCACTCAGTCAGTTTATGATGGAGCCTAAACGTGTGCACTGGATAGCTGCGAAGCATGTTTTGAGATATCTTCGAGGCATAGTGGATTATGGGTTGAAGTATGTTCAACAAGATGGAGTGAAGGTCGAGGGGTTTACTGATGCATATTAGGCAGGCAGTACAGCTGATCGAAAGAGTAATTTAGGGTGCAGTTTTAGTTTGGGATCAGGTGCAATCTCTTGGTACAACAGGAAACAGAAGTCAGTTGCGCTGAGTTCCGCAGAGGCCGAGTATATGGCAACCGATATGGCTACATGTGAGGCTATCTAGCTTCAGAAAATTATAGCTGGGCTCTTTGATCAGGAACTAGATCCTACAGTCATTTACTGTGATAATCAGAGTTGTATCAAACTCTCTGAGAATCTAGTGTTTCATGACAAATCAAAGCACATTGAGATCAAGTACCACTTCATTAAAGATTGTGTGGAGAAGGGGATAGTGAAGCTCAATTACATTCCTATGGATGAACAAATAGCAGATATCCTAACGAAGGCCTTGATGAAGAGCAAGTTTGAATTCTTCAGGGACAAGTTGGGTGTGGTGCAGAACTCCTTCCTCGCTAAGAGGGAGTGTTGATTTTTGTAGCTCGAAAGGTGGGATGTGGATTTGTTTTAAAACAACTTGAGTTCGATATGCTTTAAATCACTTTAAAGCAACTCAAGTTAGATATGCTTTAAAACAATTCGAGTTGGATTTTTAGCAACAGCAGGATTTTTATTCTTTAATAGAATATTTTCAAGTTTGTGAGGATAAGATAAATCCAAGAGTGATTTTATGTGTAATTAAAGCCAAAGAAAGCAACAAAAGATTCTTTCCTTGCACGCTAAGTAAAGTAGCTAGGCTCTATAAATATAAGATTGCTGTAGCAAACTCATATTATATTTTCGAAAGAAAAGTTTGCTGTTAGGCTGAATAGAAGATCCAACATTTGCAGGTTTTTCCCCACATTGGGGTTTCCTGAGTATATCTGTGTTATTGTCTATTTGTGATAGGCTTCATGTTATTTTTGCTTCCGCTGTTATTAGTTGTTAATTAACCCAGTTGTGTTAATTGTTATAAATCAAATTTCTTTGTGTGAATTTATTGTGCAATTAATCTGTTGCTGGGTTATAGAAATTAACACCCTCAGCCCCACACAATTTCTTATGCCTCATAGACCAAGTCCACGCATTCATTTGGATGCCCTCATACCATTCGTTGGCTAAAAAAAATGGCTGAGCCGCAATGCCAAGCTAAGTCACGTGAGATTTGTTCAGGAAGTTTGTGGGTTGCTGTCCATTCTTACACTCCATAATTTTATGGTTCCTCACCTGTGTGCGGCATCTTAGAGGCATTTCTCTGCTGATAGCAAGTGGAAAAGAGGAAATAATCCTCCATTTCCAGCATACCTTGCCTCCAATAAATAATCCCACGTGACCCCTATTGGTGCGACTGGAGGAACGATGGAAGGTAGCAGGATCCACTTTTTTCTTGGCACATGCTCAATCTCAAAGACCCACAAGTCTTTGTGCAGGTCGAGAGTCCATCAGAAAGAGAATCGATCACCTCTCCTAAAACACTACTATCTTCCAAGACTCTTATCATTCCTGGAGAATCGGCCCGAATATGTGGTGACATGCTTAGCACAATCCATTAATTGTGTTTATTAATGCATTTTGTATTGCAGATCTCTCCATCAGGCTCGGCCCAATGTGAAATCAGCTCCCAATCAGTTGTGCAGGTCTGAAAGATGCCTTTATTAACTCTATATGGCATGAAGTGGTCTTTTTCTGTGTCTGCGAAGAAGAATTATCACGCCAGCTCTCTGATTTTACCCTCGACAATGCCCCTCAATCTGTCTTTTAGTGAAGACTTAGTCAACTACCCCCACGTGGCCTTACCTACATTTCTTTGACTCGATACATGTGCTGGCCAATGGCCATGCCTTTTTTAAAGGCACAATTTAGCCACGGATCTTTTTATGCTCATCACCAGACCAAGTCAATGATCTCATCCTCCATCATTTCCCTTGACGTTGTCATGACCCCCTTCATAGGCAGTTTTGAATTAATCGTTAACATTTTATTAAGCAAATTTCTCATAGCATTTCTTTTCTATGCTCATGGAATTGTAAAATTAAATGTTAAATTGTGATAGTGTGTTAGTCATTAGTAGTTTGATTAAACTGTGGTGACTTTCAAGTGGTTGCAAAGAGGGGTTTGTTTTTTTTGTCATAGTTAAAATTTTGTAAAAGGAGTTTTTTTTTTTCTTTTTTGCAATGAATTTGGCAAATGAAAATGTGGCAAAGGAAAATTTTGTAAATGGGGGAGGAAATTTTTTAAGTTTGTAAAAGAAGAGTGAATTTTTTCTTTGCAATGAATGTGGCAAACAAGAGGTGTTTATAGGGGGAGGTTGTAATTTTTTGCCTTAGTTAAAAATTTGTAGAAGAGGAGTCAATTTTCTCTTTTGCAATGAATTTGGCAAAAAGGGGGGTCATCATAATCGAGCTTTAATTTTATGTTTTTTTTTTCCTTTTATTGGGGTTTGCAAGATATAAACTAATCTATGTCCACCTCATGACAATAAACTTTGAGAACTTGTAATAGCAAATAAGTTTGTAAACCACTCAAATAAAGGGCCACAAAATTGAATGTGTGCTCCTTAAGGAGGGAATTTGGGAAATTATTGTACATACACTAAATTATAAAGTGTAATGGGGGCTATGCCATCACAATATGGATTCTTATGATTCTCACCTCATGTGACTGTGTCTTGGAGCACACTTTGTGTATCTTTACATTCCTTACACACTCTTGATCTCAGTTGTTCTGCTTATAATCTCTTAGCATTAAGGGGGGACTATAATGTGAACTATGTTAATGCTTCATTCAATGAAGCATAATCTTCTTTCTGGGAGGCCTCATGAACCTTCTATCTTGATCTCTTGTATGGGGGATTAATTCAGTGGATCACATTTTAAGATTCTGGTACTCCTTATCATAGTACTATTTGTATTATCGACTTCACAGAGTTTGATAAACTTTGCATATATTGGTTGGATTAATTTAGTGGATCACATTTTAAGATTCTAGTACTCCTTATCATAGTACTATTTGTATTATCGACTTCACAAAGTTTGATAAACTTTGCGTATATTGGTTGAGTAGTGTTCAATAGTTCACTCATGCAGTGTTTTATATCACATCTTGATCCACATTACTTGGAGATTCGTTGATTCTGACAGACACCAGTTCATCATCGACGAAGTTTACAACTTCAACATGCTTTAGGTGTTCATCATCATGTTTCCATCATCAAGGAACATATTTTCAAAAGGTCTTAAATCCTTCTAATTCTCTTTCTTTGGAGAGGAGTTTTGTTCCCACTAGGTTTTCTCCTTTACTCCACTTTGTAAGAGAATGCATTGTACATGGGTGTATAAAATGGCCTCTAGCAAGGACCCATTTCTATCTATTTACACTTTTGTGATCTCTCCAAGTATCACTTAAGGGGGGTGTTAGTGTGAATAATTAATCTATTCACTATACTCAAGTGTACTTAGGTTGATGAGGTTAGACAACATCTTGTCTAATTGAGTGTGTAACCTTTTAGGCCTTTAGAGGTTACCAACTTATTTGGTAAACCTCATGCACTGTTGGAAGACTTGCCATCTCACCTCAAAGGTCATTCAACACTTGACACACAAGGTTGATGACTTGGTCATAGAGGTTGTTGATTTGCCCACTCCAAGTGTTCCTAAGGTTGACACTTATAAGACAAGTGTCTACTCATTTGTGCCACTTTATGGGACACTTGTCAATTCACCTCATAGGTGGGTTGCATCATCCTTGCCTATATATGCAAGACTTTGTACTCAATATAATTTGGGTCATCTAAATACAATATTGCTTTGTTCACTTGTGCTTGTCATTTTATCTCCTAGATCTTCCTAATTCTAATAAAGGCTCGGTGAACAATGTGTAGGTGCAGACTATTATGATCACTAACCTAAACCTCCAACATTAACCCGTTAATTTGACCCATTCACTTTTGACCATTTATGAATAATAAAATTGTTATAAATGCACCCTAATATTAACAAAATTAGGATTTTTTTAAATATTAATTGGTGGTGAAGGCAGGCGGCTATTGGGACATTTGTGGGCCCTTTGTAGGCGTCAAGTCTAAATGGTGACATTTTGACCCATGTGCGCTTATCAAACCCTCCCACATTTGTCAGAAACACGCACAAGTCAAAACAATAGCTATAAGCTATTAACCTACGTGAGAATAAAACAATAAAAATAATCTTGATTGGACATACAGTTTAGGGGCTTAGATTGCACGAAGTTGGCTATAGCAGTAATTGCATCCTTTCCCTACTATATTGAAAATGCCTTATTTTTAAAAAATGATGCTAAAAAAATTAAATCTGTTGCAAAAAAACAAAAAAAAATGATTGGTAGTTGTGATCTTTGAAACCTACTAGAAAATGCAAAAATAGGGATTGTGCTATACATAGTATGGTGACTGTATGATTGTATGATTGGTAGTTGTGATCTTTGCTTTTGGACGACACCCCAACATTCCGTGGGGAGAAGAAAGCCAATGCAAACATCAATTTTGCAAGAGGGTTTGACGTCATCGATTTGATTAAAACTAAAGTGGAAAGTGAATGCCCGGGAGTTGTGTCTTGTACGGATATTGTAACCATTGCTGCTCGGGATGCTGTACTACTGGTATGCCCATTACTAGCAATTAAAATTTATAGTTGCCATAAGTTTTCTATTATTTTTTGAATCGATTGTATAAGCTATCTTTCAGATTATATTCAGTAATCTATTATGAAGAGGTTTCTAACGAGATATATTTCAAATTACAATCAATAATCTATTATCAGAAGAGGTTTTGTAAAATTCTTATGCAAATCTTGCAGAATCGTCATCATAATTCGACCAGCATAATCAAACATACAGACTTTATGCAAACTTTGTGGCCCCAATTGGACATTTAGGCATTTGAAGATTCAAAGACCCTTATAGAGTCGATATGAGAAAGAACTAGGCATGATAGAAGCACTCATGTTTGACGTCAAATAATTTGAATCTCTAGACTCCTTTCCATCGAATGTGATACCTTTCGCCAAACGTATTTGAAATAAAATTTTAGTCCTCTCGACATCTTCAAATATGAAAAACACTTGTCACCACAAATTTTGTCCAAATAATGTGCTAATCAATTAGGTAGGATACATAGAGCGGCTTGGATCTCTTAAGAAAATATTTAAGTCGAGGTTTGTTCAAAGTCGAGGTTTGCAAACATCCAAACCTTTTAGATTTGAACTAATTTTTGGTAAGTGAAATCTAGAATGGCATTTTGTATTATCTATATTTAAGTCGAGGTTTGTTCAAAGTCGAGGTCTGCAAACATCCAAACGTTTTAGATTTGAAATTAAATTTTAATAAGTGAAATCTAGAATGGCATTTTGCATTATCTAGTGGCCTTCAGATTTTTTTTAATAAAATTATAGAGAGGGCCTTGTATTTGAAGTGCACTTTACTGGTGCTTGACACTCTTTCATATGTGAATGAGCATTAATCGCAATAGTTTTGGCAAGTATTTGAGTTGAATTGAATGTATCAGTTTCCTCATCTGGGTTATTCACCTTTGCATCTTAATCTGTGACTAAGTCCAACATGCTATGATTCCCCTTGTTTTTCAAAAGGTGTCAATTGGGTTGATTTTGTAGCTTGTTCGCATTTTCTTTGCCAACTAGGTATGTCATCCTACCTTTATTCTTATCTAAAAATTATTAAAATCAACCTACCTTTATTCTTATCTTGTTCACATTGGGTTGATTTTGTAGCTTGTTCGCATTGTCTTTGCCAACTAGGTATGTCATCCTACCTTTATTCTTATCTTAAAATCAACCTTGGATATATATGTTGGTTGATGGGCTAAGAAAAATTGTGTTTTGAAGTTGCTTATGAGTTAGGGTCATTTCCCCATCAAACCCAAATGCCCTAGCACATGAATTGTAGAGTTGCATTAAAGAGAATTGATATTTTAAATGTGCATGCCCTAGATGAATGTGTTGACCTCATCCATGATGATAAACTTAAAGCTTGCATCCAAACCCCCTAGACTTGAAACTAACTTTTAATAAGTGAAATCTTCAAAGGCTTTTTGTGTTATGTATTCACTTGTTTTGTTTCTTTTGGATGTGAGCAACCCTATATAACCAATTTGAGTGGATCTTTGAATGATGAAATATCAATTTGAAGTTTTCCAATCCACATCTAGTGCCCTTGGGAGTTTTATTTATAAAATTCTAGAGGTGTCCTAGTATTTGAAGTGCACTTTACTTCATGCTTGTATTCTAGGCAAGCCCAAAAATCCTTATCTAATAGATCTCAATGAGTGGCCTTAAATCTACAATATTTGTATGAACAAGTCCATGACTATATAGTTGTACTTGGGTGAATCGAGGTTTCACATGTGGCTTAGTAGTGACATAAACTATGGACTATGGGAAAAAAGAGTAGCCACATGGCAAACTCTTTCAACTTTTATTGGCATAAATTTTCACAAGATGTTAATAGAGAATTCTTCACAAGTAAAGTGGCATGTTGTGTTGAGTCAATCCAAGTTTATACATATTATGTCTATACATGTGTCTTCCCTATTTTCCCTTCTTGAGTATGTTTCTTTTTCCAACTTTTCTCCCCCCTTCTTCTTGTTAGACATTCAAACTTTCCCTTATTGGCATGCTTGTTGCTCGACCCTTGACACTTCATCTTATAGTTTGAGTCTTATGATATAACTAAACCTTGATTCCTATATTTATTTCTATGTTTTCACTCCCATCCTAACTTCCTAGCACATGCATAATTTCTAGTAGTATATTTTTCAATCTCACCACTTTCAAAGTGGACTCTTTCTTATCAATGATCATTATTCAAATTTCAAGTTATGGGTATTCTTGGTGGTTGACCTATTCTATCTATGGAATATATAAAAGATAAAATATTTTCATCTAGGATCATCATCTACACTTAACCAAGTTCAATTTATAATATGGTTTGAGCACTTATGTTTGAGTGTGGGAATCCTAGGATGAAAACCCTAGTGAGTTCAGAGGGTGGTCCCATACAGAGTTTGAATTCGAGTTTAAATGGATACAACTCCACTTGTATTGGTTCAATTCAATTTTCAAATCCAAAGCTTTCCAACTAATAATTAGGTTTTCTAAGATATACCTACCTTCAATAAATTTGTTTTGGGTGTCATTAATGATCATTGGAAGAATCTTAGCAAGTCTCATGCCAAGAAATTTGGCTAAAATATTTTATGACATATTCAATGAGGTGATAGGTATCAGTTCTTTATATTACTCTTGTCACCTTATTTACACAACTTGATAATTCCCTTTCTTATGTTTTTCCTTAGAGAGACTTCCTCGATGGATTCATTATAGTAATAAAAAAAATCATCAACTATCCAATCCATATTGGACTTATAGAATTCAATTGGTAGGCCATCATCTCCTAGAGGTTTAGAATTTGGAAAGACAATATAGCATTAACAATTTCATTATTAGAAATTATTTTCTCAAGTTCAATAGCCATTTCCTTAGAAATCTTATTAGGAATATATTTTTTTGCAAATGTCCTGAGCTTGAGCATAACAAGTGGTATTGTCTTTATTTATTCAAGGGGTAAACACTTTTGATCGGAGCTATGAACCGGATACAACCATTCAACAATACCAGCCCAATGGGGTTTGAACCTTGGTGGCAAGAACAACAATGCCACCTATAAACCATCACACCATGCCAATACGAGCATAACAAGTGGTATTGTCTTCAACAGTAAAGAGTTATTTATAAAATTCATAGAAAATACATTTTATATCTTTAGTATCTTGAAACCAATTACCATTGATCTCAATTAGGCCAATATAATCCACAATATTTTTAGTCCTTAGCATTTTAAAAAAATATTCTATTCCTCTATCCCCTTCATTAATCCAGTTTACTTTGGCTCCAACTCTTGACCCCTAGCCTTTTTAAATTCAAAGCACCACAACCTATTTTTGATATCTCTAAGATGTTGCACTTTGTCATCATTATTTATACTTTTTGAGTCTCTATTTCTACAAAAAGAAATTCAACCTATAAGGAACATTCCATTATTCTTCCTTCGAAAACATAGAAAAATAGGTGCACCACAAATGGGATTAACCAAATAGGTACACCTAATTTTACTTGGTGTTTCACTCAATTATGAGGGGTATAATGCATAAATATAAATTAGAAAACAAACCTAATTGTTGTAACAGTAAAAAGGTAGGTTTCAAGATGGTAAAATGTTATGTACCTATTGCAAAATGTGCTTTTTCGAGCCTCACTGAGGACTCATTTTCCCAGTGGCGAATGTGTCCTTGCTAGGGTTCTGGAAAATCAATTTCTAAGTTTTGTTCTTCAATGTCTACAATTCCAAACTGCAGGTGTTCAACTCCTGAAAGTCGGAAATGAATTTTGTAGAAGACTTTTTGTGATCTTGCAAGAAAGATGACAACTTTGACAACTTTTGATTTCCACTTAATCTTCAATCTAAAACGTGCAATCACACATCAAGAGAGAAGAAAAAATGTTGTTTGTTAGGGAATAACCCAGGTTTACCTTGGTCAAACCCCATTTTGGTAATTAAACCTTATGATGAAATAATGAAATATGAAGGATGAAATATGAAACATGAAACAATGATACCTTGGACGAAATCTTGGATGATAAATTATTTGAAACTTACCATGAAGTGTCTTTCATTAGTGTAGATCTTGATCATGAACTTGACATAAGATAATGGCTTTGAACACTTGAACTTGATCACCAATGCTACAACATCACATTAGCTCAACAACATGCATGAATTTGACATGATGAATTGGATCTTTGATTGATGCAATAAACTTCAATAATCTTCCCTTGAATGCCCTCTCAAATGCTCTTGAATACCTTCTTGATCATAAACTTGCTATAGTGCTTGAAGACTTGAAATTGCTTGGTGAAACTAGGTGAAATAGCCTTATATTTATACATAACTTAAGATTTAATCCCGAAATTCAAATAACACAAGTTGACATCAAATATAGGATTTGAAAATATTAAAATCCCACCAAAAACACTAACGTCTTAGCTAAATTGAATAAAATAAAGATCATGGGCTCCAACATCACTCAATTATCACTCAATTATGAGTCAATCAATATCAAAGCTCTTCATTATGCATCATCATTATTGTCATGAGATTTTGATAGACAATGATTTATCCTTGTATCAAATAGTCCTCAAAACCTAAATAAGGTAGAGAGATTTGATATTTATCAAAGAATCAAGAGTTTCTAGATCTTCCATCTCACTTAAATATTGTGTGGTTTATAGGGATAGTGACACATGCACTATATTTATGTATGGTAGAGTTGATGAAAGTTGCCATAATAATTTTTTTAATGATAATCTCCTACAGATAAGATGCTTGTGTTGTAAGCACGCAAGAGAAATGATACCCATTATATGTAGACTAACCCTATCAACCAACTAGTGTTGGTTAGAATAACATGATCACCACTTATGGGCTCTTGAAGATAATTGATCACAATTCTCATTTGATGGTATTGAAAAAATAGAGAATGTTATAATTTTTGACAACTTGGGAAGTTCCAAGATCCATTCATCTCAAATCTCATCAAACGATTTGATCAAAACCTAAAAGAAATTTATGCCCTCAACACTCCTTGAAACCTTGATAGTTGTATGCCTAATTCTCATAAAACCGCCTTAAGAAAATGAATTCACATGATATCTCTACACAATTAATGTTCATCGCTTCATCAACTGAGCACATTCACATGGAATAGTGACATATGAATGTTGAATGAAATAATGACTAGTGTCTCCATTGGCTACATCAATATTGTGGACCTACTCTCTTATGTTATATTGGATTCTCTTGAGGCTAACATGCATAATCTAGACTTGATTAAATGTGACGGTCCATTTAGTCTCTATGATACAATACTTATGAACATGTGATGACCTCTATGATTGATCTTATGTTTAATCGAACAATATTTAATAACTTATACCTTTAGTGTATTTGGTTTTTTAAAAAATAGCCTTTAATTTTTTTGTGTTCCCGATTTTGGGTGTTACACATGGTAATAGAGAATAGTTCATTAACTAAGGGCTTAATAAGCCATGAATGATAGCTTTTTGGCTTAAAATTTCAATATTGATATAAGGATTGACCATAGGATTATTTTTTTTATGCATGTTCACAAAAAAACTTGGGAAACATAGGCCAAAGTTTTGAGCCCCAAGTACTTTTTGAGTGTTGTAGTTTGTACCTCAAACTTAATCATATAAAGGCAATAATTGTTATATTCATAGAGGGGATTCTCTAATTGTATATATATTCACATAATGACATATAAAATCATATAGAATTCTGATAATCGTTATATTAATCATATCAAAGAAGTACAATCATATATCTTCCCCTATAATCTTTACATATCTATCTTCTTCTTACATATATATCCTTTTATGCATATATATTTTTACATAAAATTTCACATACAAACCACTACATACATCTCTCTTTATCTAAAATAATATTCATATCCTAGTATGCTTTGTCCAAGCAAATTAGATTCATACATATTCACACATGGGGTATAAAATTTTGGAAAAAATTGTCAAATTCTCTCGCCATTTATCACTCTAAGGTCACTTGCATAAATTTCTATCAAGAACTTGTGTTTCCATGCAAATATTCCACTTAGAGTGTTGAGGGTTGGCTTAGGAGCTCTCTATGTTTCCAAATCCTTGCAATTCTCTAAAAGATCCACATAACTATTATCGTTATTTTCAATTCCCAATAATTTTGGGTGATGACTCTGAAGTCTCTACACTAGTGTGCATTATTTGAAGAAATCAAGAAAGTATTGAAGAAGAAGAATTGTGGAAGAAAGATGAGGAAAACTAGAGCTCACATGAAGAAGCATCCAAAAGAAAAGTTGGAATGTGAGCTTCAAAAGACTCCCAAGCAGTCATGGATATAGAAGGATGCAAATACAAGTAAGTGTGCTCCACATCTTGTCCCTGAATTAGCTGAAACTCCTTCAAGAAATTTTAGTAGTTATAAAATCCAACAAAATTTATTAGGGTTGGATTATGAGGATGAAGAATATTACACAAATAAGAATATTGTAAGTATCCATATATCTAGACCTAGACAAAGTAGAAGCATTAGTAGGAGCCACCATCATAATATTTCTACTACCAATTTTGTTGCTAGTGTCATTCTCCCTCCTGCATCCAATGGATACTCTCCTTTTCCACCTGACTTGCTAACTAGATCCATTGATGATACCCAAAACCTTATAGATCTGATTGAATCCTCAGATTTTGAGATAACTCTCCCAGATCTCAAGGGAGTTTTTAGAGATATTAATGATCTTAGAAGAGAGGTTAAGAACCAAATTGAGATAAGGATCAAGGAAAAGGAAAGAGAGAAGATTAGAAATGCTACATGATTGAAAGAGAGACACTAATAAGAAAATTGAAACAGATGAGACTCCTGAACTAAGCTAAACCTGAACCAATTACCATTGGTCATGTTGTATCTAAGATCCTTGACAAGAAGATTCATCCTCACCCTATAAAAGATACCAGTACCTCTACCTCAACTAAGTCTGCAGTTACTAGTACTATTGCTCCACACCCTACTAAAAATGTTTCCAACCCACCAATTGATAAGGGCAAGTAGGCTATAAAAAATTGGTTATCAATGAAAAATCCACATCTAAAAAGCCTCCTATACCCTATAAATTTGAATCTGCTGAAAATCAATTAAGGAAGGAAAATGAGGACCTAAAAAAGGAATTAGAAAAGATGCAAATTATGGCAACTAATGTTGAGATGAAAAGAAATATTGATTTATTGAAGACTTAATGCTTAGTAGATTGTGCCATAGCATCTAGTTCACAAGATCCTTCTCATTCCACAATAAAGCCTACACCCATAGTTGATGGAAAGACTTCTGGTCATATAGATCAATCCACCCATAATTCCAAATATTTGAACATAAGTAGTAATGATTGTACCCACAATCAGTTTACTAATAGAAACATGGATCATAAGAGAGGAGCTAGAGAAGCTAGCAGAAGTAATGAAGATAGAGAGAATCAATTTCATAGGCAGCCTATGCAATTGGAAAGGTATAGGAAGTTATGCTTTGATGGGATCCCTGGGTGCTCAAATCCCATTGACAATGATATTAGGGTTGTGTTGAGAAAGTTTACTGGAAATAATGCAATATTGGGGGGGGATCACTTAAGGGCTTTCCTTAATCTTCTTGATGATTATGAAGTAGAGCATGGTGATGTGGTTATGAAATTGTTCATGTAGTCATTGATAGAGGATGCCAGGGATTCGTATAGAGGTTTACTTGATGGTAGTATTTCCTCATGGGATGAATTTGAGAGAGTTTTTAGAGAACAATACGGAGATAAAACTAACCCAAACTTTATGCTCAATGAATTCAATAATATCTCTAAAGAATAGAATGAGATGGTGTCTAATTTTAAAATTAGATTTCAGAAGGCTATGAACAAATTTCCACCAAATTTGAGGATGAATGATCAAGTGTGCCTTATCACTTATTGTGATGCATTTGATGCTAAGATGGCTTACCACTTGATAGATAAAGAGCCTCAAACTTTGAGGGATGCATTCAAAATTTCTCTACACATTAAATGTAATAGAAGAGCTTTTAAAGGCAAGGTGGGAAGAAGAGATGATGTGAAAATCTTGAAGAATCCCAAGGATAAACAAGAAAAGGCCTCTGGCTCAAATCATAATTATGATGAGAGATGGGATAAAGTGATGAGCACCCTCAAAGATATCAAATATATTGTTGCAAAAAATGAAAAGGGGATTGGAAATGACAAACAACAATTCCAGAAGAATGAAAAGCCCCCAAGGCTCCAAGATTATCCTTATAAAACCAATTGGAAAAATGGAAATCCAATCCAAAATAATTAAAAAATACAAAAAATCAGGTCACACCTGATCATTTGCAAAAGCACTCTGCAAATTTCACTGATGAAGCTCCTTGGTGTATGGTTTGTTAGTTGCCCCATTCTCCTCACCAATGTGCAATTGCAAAACTAGTGGAGGATGAACAAAGTGTACCAGATGATTATGATCAGTCCCATGAGGATGATGTTGAAATCAATGTGATTATGAGTAGGTCTAATTTTGCTGATAATGAATGATTATCTGATGTGGATTCTCATGAACTTGATGTGGACGGTCAAAGGAAAATAGAAAATGCATATCACCAACAAGTTCTCCTTGATGAATAAAGTGATGATGATCATGAAGTTTGTACACTAGAAATAGCTGAGGATGTGGTGTCTTTAAGGAGGCCCTAAGATGAGGAAATTACAAAACTAACTATAGCATTGGTGGCACAAGCAAGAGGCTCTTACCACCTGAGAAATAGAATGGTGGGTGGAGACCAAAGAAAGGCTAGTAGCCTCTTCATCAAATAGTAAAATGTGAAAGGAAAAGAATCTGTTAGGTCTCAAAAGTGTAGGTTTTTAAACCATAAGAGGGTGCCAATCTCTTAATACACCTTTGGCCCACAAACGAGGTAAACAAGGTTGATTACCTTCTACTCTTCAGGCTATGCTAGACCTAGGTGGGTATACTTGAACAATAAGGAAGATTTAAAATTGGATGCAGTTCCTAAATTGGAAATCTACTCACTATGGCACATGAAGGTGGAGTAGATGCAGAGTTTTGATGGTTAATTTCTATTGAAAGTATTTGAGAATTCAAGATTGTGAGTTGTGTTTTGTATGCTATACCCTAATTATGACTAGTGCCTACTCCTATTGGGTGAATGGAGTGAATGGGTGGATGGTGATTATGGATACATATTTGCAAGATAAGTAAACCTATTATTCAGGTTAACTCAAATTACTGGGCACTTTGAGATGTCCGCACCTTGTGCAAATGTGTAGTTTTGTTTATTATAGCGTTCTTTAATAATCTTAGTGATATCTCTTCAAGTTATTGTGAAAGCGTGAAAGGAACTTTAATTCTTAGTTAATGGAAACCAATCAAGACAAATTCTTTAAAAGGATTTTAACCCTAGGCAGGGACCAATTAAAGTAAACTATTTGAAAGGATTCTAATTCACACCAAGTAGAAACCAATCAAAGCATCCACACAGTAACAACAAATGTGTTATGATAAATCTTGTAGACTTAAATAACTTGAAAAGACAACTTTGGAGACAAAAAAGTAATAGATAAACATGAAAATTTACACAGTAATTGAACACTAAAAATGGATTGCGATTTATAAATAGTCTGCTCCATTGTATTACTTCAAAATATAAGCATTATAACAAAACTCTTTTAATATGGTATGTATGGGCGGATTATGCAACCTATCTTCTTACTAATGCCTACTCTAATGGAATATGATATGATGATGATGATTCCAAAATTGGGCCCTAGTTTCTCTATTTGTATGGGAAGCAACAAGCTTCAGGCCCATTTACAAAAAGTCACATTGCTTCATAACTAAAAAATAATTAGCATAAACATAAAAATATTAAGAGTTTGTTGGTGAATGCACTATAGTCCGTTAATCTCCAGTAGGCACCCGTGATCACCTAAGATTTGTTCAAGGCTCATGCACCATGATTGTGTATCCAAAACCATCAAACTCTAGTCCTTGTTACTCCTCTCTTACTTGGCCTATGCAATGAATGAGTTAATCTTAGACAAATGCTCAATATACCCACTTTTAGCATGAGTTTCTGCATTATGTATAATATCTTTCATGGAATATTCCATTTTGAATATTCTTCCAAGTTTTTGATGTGTTTTCTTAAGAACCTCATCTTCATCATTGATTGCATTGAGAAAAAATGGCAAATAGTGGGCTATCTCATCCTTCAACGGTATTATTTGTTGTTGATGTCCATGTGACTTTGTTATGTTAGGGAGACCCATGGTCACCTCTCTCTGATGTCTCTTAGTCTCATCGATAACATGTGCCAGAATGTTGAGGAGACTTTGATAATGTCTACTCGATACTCCAATGTCTCCTCAACATATCATTGTTAGGATGTCGATATGACCTTGTCCAATGTTTGTTTGATGTCTCTATGTCTTGTCAATATTTTTCTCCTTGAATGTTGAAGAGACTTTCCTTACTTCTCTCCTTGATATGTCAATGTCTCTTCTTACTTCTCTCCTCGATATGTCGATGTCTCTTTGAAATTTTTCTTCGTCCATGCTATTCTACCAGTGACTTATCATTTATTTTATGATAATCTCTCAATGTCCAAGTGATGTTTTTCTATTTCCTGAATCTTAAATTCTCCATATAATTTGTTGGTGAGACATGTTATATTTTCTCCTTGACATGTCCAAGTCTCTTAGACATATCACCCCTTAGGCTAGAAGGAAGACATTTGAATGTCTCTTAGACATTTAGGAGTCTCATCTATATTTCACATCAACCCTTTCTGCTCGTGTCGAAGAGACTATGGTGAGACTCTTCGATATAGTATTGTCTTGTTGACATGCCATGTGCTACTATGGGAACATTTTAGGTAGGGAACTCACTTTAGTGTTATGATCAAGGGCCTTATTTGGTGATTTATATTAGTGTTAGTGATTATGAAATGGATATGGAACATATGGTGAGTGTGGGAGGATGGATGAAAATGGGAGTGTGAAAAATAACCAATGTGGATTGGGTATGTGCAGGATCATGATGGGCCAAAAAGTGGTGATATGATGGGTATGTGTAGGGTATGTGGTTGATGACTTTTTTACCCAAAATTGATGAAACGAAAAGGGTTATTAAGGGAGTTTATCAACTTTCCACCAATATAAATTATGCTTTACTATGAATTTAATAAATAATTATTATTCATTTTCTATTTGAATTACGACTAAATTCCTAATTGATAAGCTTATTGAAAAACATCTATAGCTTTCAAATGGTATCACATTTTTTGAATCCAAAACATGTGTCACATTCTATGCTTCGCATACTATAATATTAAAAAAAAAATGAATTTCATGAAGTTTTGACCAAGTTAAGGTGGTTAGACATACAAGTTTTTATATTTTAAAATTTGTAATAAAAAATCCATAATTAATTATTTACTTGGAAAAAAATTAAAAAAAAATATGCATCACATCAGGATATGAGTCCTCTACTTATATCTAAAATATTATAAAAAAATATTATCATTATATTATGGTTAGGGTGGTCAGACAAACACTTACTTATTTTTTCCTTGAAATTTAAGTACTATTGCATTGAAATTTCAAATTTTCACCAAATAGATTTTTCTTTATTTGAAATAAACCTAGTAGTTTAGAAACTACATTCAATTTGATACAGATTCTATTCTTACATATTTTTGAAATAATATCTAGATAACTTATTCAAATTTTTACGTCAAGTTTCCTAACTTTGATTTTTCTGAATTTTTCACCACTTAAGGGCTTTTTTTCCATGATGATCTTGCACACACCCATTTTTTGGATCCAAAAGAATCAAAGGATGAAAATAAAGTGTATGGGGTTAAATCCAAGGAAAGAAAGGGAGACAAATTTTGGGAAAAGAAGGCTAAGAAACCAAAGGTTGATGGGGAATTCAATTCTCCTATTGTAAAGGTGAAAACACAAAAGAAAAATTCGGAGCCTAAGAAGAAGGATTCCAAGCTTAAAGTTGAATGAAAAGGTGAGAAACACTAAACAAGGTATGATACCAATTAATCTACCTAAATATACTCCTATTGATATGTTTCAATTACTTTCTCAAGTAAAGGTTTTTGCCCCCTTGGTTGAAATGATGAGAATTGATGAGCACAAACAAAAGGTAGTAGCCCTTATCAATGGTGCTACTACAGTCTGTACTGAATTAGTGGTGTCTACTCCACCCAAAGTGAGTGGGAAGGAAGGGAAAGAAAAGGAGGTTGAGGGAACAATCATCGAAATCCCTCACATTTATCTAGGGAATTGAATATCCCCCTGCCTTGGTAATATAGATCCATTTTTTGTAACTCTAATTGTTGATGGAAAATTCTTGAAGAATTGTATAATTGATTCAAGAGAATCTAATAATATTATTCCAGTTAATATTATGGAGGTGATGGAATTGAAAATTGATAGTGCCCATGGAAAATGCTATGCTATGGACTCTAGGGAAGTCCTTGTGATTGGTGTGATTTATGAACTCTTATACAGATTAGTTGCATTCCCAAATAAAGAATTCAAAATGAGTGGGACAATGGTAGAAATTCCACCAAATTATGGAATGTTTCTATCAAGAAGATGGAGTGCCTCCACGGGTGGTAGTATGTACTTTGATGTCTTTTGCTACTTTCCCAATTTTGATGGTGAAGATGTCAAACTATTTAGAGAATCAAGAGTTCCATACATAATTGAACATGTTCTTGATAATGATACAATCCACTTTGTTGATACTAACATTAGTGATTTTAGAATAGAAGAGTTACCAAAAGAAAATGGAAGGTAACCTATGCCTATTAAGAAAGAGATTACAAAGGGTATGTGCATGATTATGATAAAAAAGTGGCAATATGATGGGTATGTGGCTGACAACTTCTTTTTACCCAAAATTGATGAAATAGAAAGGGTTTTTTTAAGGAGATTCTCAATTTTCCACCAATATAAATTATGCCTTACTTTGAATTTAATAAATAATTATTATTCATTTTCTATGCAAATTATGACTAAAGTATTAATTGATAGGTTGATTGAAAACATTTATATCTTTCAAATGGTATCACATTTTTTGAATCCGAAACATGCATCACATTCTATGCTTCACATACTATAGGATTAAAAAAAAAGAAATGAATTTCATAAAGTTTTGACCAAGTGAAGGTGGTCAAACATAAAAGTTTTTATATTTTTTAAAAGTTGTAAAAAAATAATAATTAATTATTTATTTTGAAAAAAATTACAAAAAAATATGCATCACATCGGGACATGAGTCCTACTTATATCTAAAATCTTATAAAAAATATTCTCATTTTATTGTGGTTAGGGTGGTCAGATAGACACCTACTTCTTTTTTTTCCTAAAATTTAAGTACTACTTCATTGAAATTTCAAATTTTCACCAAATAGATTTTTTTTCTTTTAAACAAACTTAGTAGTTTAGAAACTATATTCAATTTTCTACAGATTCTATTCTTACATATTTTTGAAATAATATAGATAACTTATTCAAATTTTTATGTCAAGTTGAATAACTTTGATTTTTCAGAATTTTTTGCCACTTAAGGTCTTGTTTTTTCCAAGATGATCCCACACATACCCCAAAACTATATGATAATGATGATCTTTGGACCATGTATTTTGATGGTGCAAGCTCCAAGGAAGGATCGGGTACAAATATATTATTGGTTTCACCTAGTGGCAATACATTCAAGTTTTCTTTCACCTTGTCATTTGTTTGTACAAACAACATGGCAAAATATGAGGCCTTGTTGCTAGGGTTGAAGTTAGTAGAAAAACATGGGATAAAGAAGCTAAAAGTGATTGTTGATTCATAATTAGTGATATCCCAAGTTAGGTCCAAATTTGAATCAAAAAATAAAATATTGAAGCAATATAGGAATGTCGTTTGGGAATCCATTGAACAATTTGATGCATTTGAAATTGATTGGATGGAAAGAGGCAAAAATAGAGTGGCAGATTTGTTGTAAAACATTACACTCAAGCCCGATGATATAACTTTTGTGGGTATCTCCAAAGTGGAGGTACAAAAAAGTTCTTCAATCCCTGATAATATTCAAAATTGGAAAGTCTTAAATGATAATGAAGATATCTTAAGATTTTTGAAGTGTGTAGATGAGTATGAAAGTTAGGAGATTGATTTTGGAGGATTTTTTGAGACAATGGATGGAAATGACACAATTTTTGTTAATGAAGTTATTCAGTTGGAGACCAATAAGATCCCTAAAGGCCTTGTAGCCTTGGAAAGAGTTTTTGATAACCAAGACAGAAGCAATGCCAAGACATTTGCCACTCATCCAGAAGATCTAGAAGAGGTGAATTTAGGAACTAAAAAGGATCCTAACAAGGTTTATGTGGGCAAGAGAATGAAGCCCAAGATCAAAGCAATGTTGATTGCTTTGCTAAGAAAGTACAAGAATGTCTTTACTTGGTCCTAAGATGACTTGAAGGAATACAAGTAGGAATTATTTCAGTATGAAATCCCTCTAAAAGCATATGAAAAACCTTTTAAACAAAACCAAAGACCTATCAATCCCACCTTAGCACCAAAGATGCAAGAAGAGCTAGTGAAGCTTAGGGATGCTAGCATAATTAAGTGGATTAGGCACTCCTATCGGGTATCTAATCTAGTGCCAATTAGGAAAAATAATGGGGACATTAGGTTATGCATTGATTTCAAAAATCTCAACATGTCTTCATTGAAGGATAACTATCCATTGCCTAACATGGAAGCCATGTTGCAAAAGGTGACTGGTTGCGAGCTCTTGTCCATGATGAATGGTTTCTCTAGCTACAATCAGGTTAAAGTGCAGGAGTCTGAGCAATATAAGACTACATTTACTACTCCATGGGGCACCTATGTTTATGTTAGAATACAATTTGGCTTAACCAATGTAGGTGCAACTTACCAAATGGGTATGGATGTAGCCTTCTCTAATTTTATTGATTTATTTTTGGCAGTCTACCAAGATAACTTGAATTCATACTCCAAGAAGGAAGATCATTATATGCACTTGGAGAAAATTTTCATCAAGGCCCTTGAATATGGGATTTCACTTAACCCAAAGAAATGTGTCTTTGGACTCACTCAAGGAAAGTTATTGGGGAATATTGTGTCAAAAGAAGGGGTGAGAGAGTAGCCGCCATTGACAAAATTCCATAGCCAAAGAATGTGAAAGGAATTCAATCATTCCTTGGACAAGTTAACTTTCTGAGAAGGTTTATTACAAACTTTGCAGAGATCACCTACCCCATATCAAAGATGTTGAAGAAGGGTGAGAAAGTGGAGTGGATTGAAGAACTAAGTAATGATTTTCAAGAAATTAAGTAGGAAATCAAGGGGGGCCCAGTTCTAAGGACCCCTAATTTTTCCAATCCATTGCAAATCTTCTCCTTTGCATCATTCCACACTATTGATGTAGTTCTATTAGAAAAGAATCAAGAGGTTTTTGGACAACGCATTGCATTTTTGAGCAAGTATCTTCAAGCTGTAGAGTTGAAATATGAATTGGTTGAAAAACAAGCATATGCACTTGTCAAGGTTGTTAAAATTTTTAGAACCTATCTTGTGGGAGATACAGTTATTGCATATGTTCCCAGTGTTGTAGTTAAGGACATCTTCACCTAGCAGGAAGTCACAGGAAGAAGATGTAGACATATAAATAGGATACAAGAATTTAACATTGATATCCAAATCACCAAGTTGGTGAGAGCTCAAGGGTTAGCCAAGTTAATGGTTGAATAAACATTTGATGCCAATAAAATAAATCAAGAGGATTACTTTGACAGGTCACATATTTGTGATATGCAAGATTTTGATTGGTGGTCACGCCCACAAAAGGATATAAAAGTCACAACAAATCCTAACCTAGGAATTAGACATTCCAACAGGTGACTGACATATTCTTATGGTCTTTCATTTACTTTGTCAAACCAGGGAATGTATACTTGAAATGGACCAGCATTGTATGTGCACTAAGAGCTAACTACAGTCATGATTTACTAGAAATAAATGCATGAAAGGAATTCTACTTATGCTTCAGGAATGTAATGCGAAGCCTTCTAAACTTAATCAAAGCAGAAATCATAACAACAATAACTGAGAAACACACTATGAACTAGCCTTATGCTGCAGGAACAAACACAGGGATGGATTCTCGATGCTGCAGGAACAATATAAGACTAAGTTTGCACTAAACTTTCAAGAACGAAATCTAACTTATGATCAACAAGAAATAAACAGCTAACCAACTAACTACAAATACTTACTAAGTGGGCCCCCTTAGCAAGCATCAACTAATTATGCAAGGATTGAACTCATAACTTCATTAGCTTTTATTCATAAACTCAGAATGATATACATTGTTTTGCTCATGTGGAAACTAACACAAAGCTCTGATTCTCATTATATTCTAACTCTTACATGCTATATCTTTTCTCACTCGCGCAGGAGGAACACTTATTTATTATAAAAGCAACTAATTAACTAACTTAACAGAGAAAGACATGGACATAAGTATATCCTGAAACCGAGGAACAGACTTCTCATAAATGAAAGTATATTCGTTCAACATGATCTAGAGAGAATTTAGCATTCCAATCTTCCCAAATTAATGAACATTAAGGTTTCTTCCCAATGACCCGGTCAGAGAGTCTTCACTGGAACAACTTCCTCGACACCGTCCTGCAAATGGACTTTACTACAAGGCCGAAGTCTACTGCGCTTGACTCGTTCATGCTCCCTTCAACAACATGCGATGCACAAGGCAACATAAGCAAAAGAAAAAATATGTGGCGAACAACATGATACATCCATTAATCACACATTAAATCTATTTCATCATTCAAAAACCATATGCCTTATATCAGTCATTTGGGAAGTCAAACAGGGTAATTAATGAGACACATAAAGATGCAGGAATATAGGAATGCGTAGCTACAGGACACTACCAAATTTTAGATAAAAATTCTTTAATCAAAGAGTTAAACAACCATTTAGCAACAAGAGTAAGGGTTTTAAAATACATCATAATATTTAAACTGTGAGCATATTTCAGGCTCATCATCTGCCCCCTACTTAACCTAATGATGGTCCACTAGCATTCAGCTTCTTGGTTGTTTCCCTGAAATCCGTAGGAGTAGTATGGATTTTTGGCACAGTCCCAAATTTATAATAGAAACCTCTGACATTCTATCATCTTTCATACCTGAGGGTTTTTGTATCCTTATTAACATCTATAGCTCGATAGGGATAAAGTGGCCACATTAAAACCAGAGGTCAAAATGTTATTGGCAACCATAACTTGAACCTCTTCTGAAGACCAAGCTGTATGTATTTCTCTGTCCTTCCAAGAGTTGCTTTAAAATTTAGGGGGTTATGTGGCTCAGATTTTCTTAGCCCAACAGTCAATTTTTCCCATCTCTTTTCAATTCTGGAAGAGGCAAGCTTCCAAAAAAAATACGGTTGGCCTTTGAACTCCTCATACACTCGCTTTCTGATATCAAATATTTTTACTCTTTTTGCTTGATTGTTGAACCCATATGCAGTAGTGAGCCAAGTTTTTAGCATTATGTAGGGATCTGTGCTTTCTGATCGCAGTGGTAAAGACTTGTCCCTTTCAGTTTCTTCATAGGCTTCCAATTGGCTGCCATAGTTGGTTTCATTTGCTGCCCAGGACATGAGTGATCTTAAATGAATGTCACCAATATACAAAAGTGGATTCCACTCTATTTCAGAGGGAATTATCAATCCATGCAAATAAAATTCACATAAGGAATTCTTTAGCCAACTAGGAGCCACCTGGTATGCATCGTAGAATTCCTTGGCTGTATGAAAAATAGGATCTAAATTCCTTGAAATTCTCATTAATTGGAACCAAAGAAATTGTTCCTTTAGGCACATGGCATAGACTCTAGGCGGTGGTCTACACTCCACAATCTTACCAATTATTTTCATCTTTTCATTCATTTTCTCTTTCATTTCCTGAATTTCCTGTTTCTACCTCTCAATTTCTCTTTTCAGTTTCTTCTTCTCTTCTTCCCAAAGACTTTGTTGAATCTTAGTCTTGGCTAAATGGTAGAAACTTAAGGTTTGAAATGTGACCAGCCTCCATGTGGTCCTAAGATTTTCCAAAAATTCAATCAAAAATGTCTTTTTATAGAAAAAATTGCTTAACAAGCTACAGGGGGTAATGAGGGTTCATTGTACACTTTGGGTTGTTCTTCCTCTTGCTGCATGAAAGATTCATGTTGTTGTGTAGGAGGATATTGTTCTTCCTCTAAAATTTTCCTAGCTACCTCAGCCAAGTCATCAAGACTTGGCATTCCCCTTTCATTACTATCATGTTGTGCTTCGTCAATTTCCATTGGTTGACTTTGCATGTCCTCAGAAACAACAGGTGGGCTATGTAAAACATTCTTAGGTACATTCTAAGAATTACTATGGCTGTATTCGAAAGACTCTTCTAAAATTATTATAACTTCAGGTTGAGCAGAGGTTGAGGAAACTTTTCACTATTTTCTTGCTGAAACTCTTTTTGGCAATGTGGTAGCTACAGGAGGCACTCTCGTGGATTTCCTCTTTCTGACTTGCCTAGAGGGTTCAAACTCAACAGAGAAGGATGATAGTGAAACCGTAGTGGCAACATGTGTTGCTATAGGAGGAACTGCTACAAGAGAAGGTGTTGTAGGAGAGGGACACTATTGTCTTTGACCATGAGGGTCAGACTTTGGGGTTTGTTCTGCCCTAGATGACTCTCATTCCTTCATTTTTCTTTTTTCTCTTCTACTGGTAGATCAGGTTTGTATTCTAGTAGAGGGCTTTGGTGTGGAGGCCGCAGGAATAGATGCTTCAGGGGTAGGTGCTGTAGGGATTGCTCTAGTAGGCTCTAGAAGTTGTAGACCCTTTTGGGCAACAAATTCTTGGCAAGAAAGGGGTGATACATCCCTTAGGGAACACTCAATCAACAGTTTAATGAGGGCATGATGGGCAATAGAGTTATCCCTTCCCCTCTGGATTTCATGGGCATTTTGTTTTAAAAGATTTAATAGAAAATTTAGGACATTAACAGCTAACCCATGCCTCATATGGCTCAATAATTTAAAATGGTAAGAATGTAAATAGGAGAAGCATCCCTCACAAGTTAAGTACCTGATTATGAATGCAACATATTTTGAATATGGAAAGGGTAGCAACACTCATTTGCATCCTTGTTTAGAGACCTCCAAAGGTCCATCAGTTAGTACTGTAAACTTTACCCTAGCAGAAACAACATCTAAAGAGAAATTTTCCCCTGTTGCAGGAAACTTGGTTACTTAAACAATTCATTCTACTGTTACAGCCACTGTCAGACCCCATACTGAAGCTTCCCCTTCTGAAAGATTTCTTAAAAATTCACCAGCAACTTCCTCATTGAAAGAATTTAACCTCAGGAAATAATTTAACCAACCACAATTACTAAATTCTTGAACTATTTGAGGAGTCTGTGTTAAGAGCTCATGAGCTACAAGCTCATGTCTTACCAATTGACCACCCATATTTGGAAATTACCTCTACCAAGATTCCAAAATCTCAAACCTTTTCTGAAAATTCAATAGAAAATTCTTCTGCTCAGCTTCTTTTTGCTTCCTTCTGTCTTGCTGTCACTTTTCTCTTCTTTTCCAAGAATGACTTGATAATTACATGTAATGATTATTAGGAACTACTCATATCAAGCAGTTAATGTCATTTAGGATAAAACACACAGCCATATTTGGAAAGTACAAGGAGAATAAAAATATCTAATTAGTTGTGACAGCGACATAAGAAAAGGTTTGCAATGGATTATCACGCCCCCTATTGAAAATTTGACATGTGTCCACACATGTACGAAAGGACAGGCGAAGAATGGGCAAAAAAGACTAATATATATTCATAACAGTTGTTGAATAAATGAAATAAATAAATAATGTGATTAAGAAAAGATATCGCGTACCTTTTAATTAATGCCTGGATGTGCTGGGAAAGATCACAGTGCACCATGAAATGATGGCTGGAATAGAAACTATGAATGAGGGCGGTACGGTAGGATGGATGACATGGAAGAAAAGAGAATGAATGGCGGTGATAGATGGAAAACAGAGAATGTGGCATCCTTTAAAAGGAAACCTTTATTATAGGCATTCAACATGGAAGTTAAAGAGATGCTACAAGAGAAAGACTGAAGCCTTTTGTTGTAGGAAGATCAGTGTCCATATTTGAAACAAACTATTGTAGGAATTCATCTTTGGATGTTCGCTTATGATACAACTGAAGACGGTGTCCATTAACCAGTAGCTTGAATCGAACTGAATCTATTGTGGCTAACTACACTGAGCCATTATCAAATACATTTTCTATCTCATAAGGACCAAGCCATCATGTAGTGAGTTTACCTTGATTTTCTTTGTATCTAGAGTCATAGAGCAGCGCCCAATCACTAGTAGAGAATTACTTAGTTTGAATATGATTATCATGCCATTTTTTCCTTTACTGTTGGATAGTTTTAGTATGCTGTAGGGCAGCTTTCCTTAGCTCATCCAATGCATTTAGCTGCAGGAGGCATTCCTTTTGAGCCTCAGAAATATCAATGTTAAGCCGGAGGGCAATCCTTAATGTCTTGTGCTCAAACTCAATTGACAACATGGCTATCTTACCATAGAGTAATTCAAAAGGAGTAAACCCTGTAGTTGTTTTCCATGTTCTATAGGCCCACACTACTTAAGGAAGGCGACTGCTCCAATCCTTCTTGTGCAATTGGACTATCTTTGTAAGGATTGCCTTGATCTCTCTATTGGTAAACTATGCCTGACCATTAGCTTGAGGGTGATAGGGGCTAGATTTTCTATGTCTGATCTTATAATCATTTATCAATGCAGTGATTAAATTGGATGTAAACTGAGCTCCTTGATCAGTAACAAGTTCCCTTGGGACTCCAAATCGAGTAAAAATCTGCTCATACAGGAACTCAACAACTTTATTATCACGAGCATGTGTCATTGCTTTGACTTCCACCCACTTGGTTACATAATCAGTACACACCAAAATGTATGGTTTCCCATTGGATGGAGGATCAATACGCGCAACAAAATCCAGGCCCCATTTGTCAAATGGACTGACTACCACTTGTGGATTCAGGGGCATTTCATCAGACCTTGGTGGTCTCCCCATACATTGACATCTATCATATTTCTTGGTGTAGGCTACAACATCTTTGTGTAGTGTAGGCCAGTAATATCACATATTAAGCACTTCCATAGATGTTTTCTTGGCTACAAAATGCCCTCCACATGGCTCATCATGACAGGCGTGTAAAATGTCATAGGTCTCATCTTCCCTAACACATCTTCTCATGACTTGGTCAGGTCTTGTATAAAATATACAGTCTACAATCCACGAAAAGTTAAGACTTTTCTCTACCAACAATTGCCTTTCCTTTGGTGAGAAATGTGCTGGAATTTTGTTGGCTGCTAAATAATTTGCAATATCTGCATACCATGGAGTGTGAGCAGCAATCAAAAATAGATGTTCATCAAGAAAGCTATCATCAATTACCTCAGGAGTGTCAGGTGTAGGTGTTTGAAGTCTTGACAAGAAATCAGCCACCACATTAGCTCGGCCTGGCTTATCAATAACTATGATATCAAATTCTTGCAACAATAGGAGCCATCTTGCTAATCTGCTAGATATGGCAGGCTTATTCTTGAGGTACCTTATTGTTGCATGATCTGTATGAACAAATATTTGGTTACCAGTGACATAATGTCTGAACTTGTTCAGAGCATACACAACTGCTAGTAATTCTTTCTTTGTGACAGTATAGTTTAATTCAGGGCCTTGAAGGTTTTTGCTAATGAAATATATGGCATGCTCAATGGAATTATCTTTCTGTCCTAGAACTACCCCTATGGCATGATCAAAAGCGTTAGTGTGTATATGAAAAGGCAGACTCCACTTCAATCTTTGAAGAATAGGCGCCTGAGTAAGTAGGTTCTTAAGCTATAGGAAAGATTTGTCACAAGCCTCAGTCCAATTAAATTTAGAATCCTTGGTCAATAAGGCATATAATAGACTGGCTATTTTGCTGAAATATTTGATAAATCTTCTATAGTATCCAACATGTCCTAGGAAACTTCTAACATCCTTTTGTTTTGTAGGTGTTGGCAAAGTTAGAATAACTTCTATTTTTGCAGAATCAACCTAAATTCCTGCTTGAGAGACATGATGGCCTAAAACAATTCCCTCTTGCATCATCATAAAGTATTTCTCACTATTCAAAGACAAATTTTTCTCCTGACATCTTTTCAACACTTTTTCTAAGTTTTTTTATGCTTCTTCATAAGTAACTCCATAAGTGGTGAAGTCATCCATGTAGATTTCCATAGAATCATGAGAAATGTCAGCAAAAATACTTATCACTGCCCTTTGAAATGTTGCAGGTGCATTACATAGTCCAAAAGGTAAGACAAAGTAGGTAAAAGTACCCCATGGATTGGTAAAATTTGTTTTGTCTTGATCTTCAGGGGCGATTATAATTTGATTATACCCACTATATCCATCAAAAAATGAGAAATAATTTTTACCAGACAATGAGTCCAACACTTGGTCAACAGATGGTAATGGAAAATGATCCTTTTTAGTTGTTGTATTCAGCTCCCTGTAGTTTACACAAACTCTCCACTTTCCACCTTTTTTAGAGACAATCACCAATGGAGATACCCACTGACTGTCTGAGATGGGGTAGATAAAACCAACATCAAGTAATTTTTGGAGCTCTATTTTAACTATTTCCCTGAGTGCTGGGTTTAACCTCCTTTGAGGCTATCTAACAGGTAAATAGTCTTCCTTAATGTAGATCCTATAAGTACAGAGCTGAGGATCTATTCCCTTCATATCCCCATAATCCCATGCAAAATCTTTGTGTTGATCTTCCAGCATTGTGACTAGGGCAACTTGTTGAGATTGAGGCAGCTTATTATTGATATTCAAACAACGGCCTGGAGACACTTCTATTTGCTTGATAAGATCATTCATGGAGGCTACTAAGAAAGGTGGTGTCTATATTTCATGTGGAAGCAAGTCATGATAAACTACAGGAGATTCAGGTGACATGATCTTAGAATTCAGTTGCTGCAGGAAACACTACTGAGGATAGCTATTTGCAATAGACGGGCTACTCAGATTAGGGTTGGACTGCAAAATGTGTAAAAGCACGTCATCCTCATTCTAGAGCTGTGAAAATGGATTAGTTTACAGTATCATTAAGTGGGCCAATGAATTAACTTCTTCAATTTCCTCTCCTATATCTAGCCAAATTGGTTGAGACAAGTTTGGCTGAAGTTGGGCAGGTGGATATAAAGCCAATTTCTTTCTTGACTAACCATCAAAAATTTTCATACCTCCTAAACGACATCCTATAAAAGCATCAGCCGTGGTTAACCATGGTCTACCTAAGATAATAGAATATCCTTCCAAAGTTTCCTTAGTGGACAATATGGTGAAGTCTACTGGGTATTCCCAAGAATCAAGGGTAACAATGATATCTTCTACCACTCCATCAGGTTTTACTATGGAACTATCAGCAAGTTGTAGGATAGTAGGTGTAGACCAAATTGTTGGGATTTTCAAACACTCCATTGTATACTTGGTCATTACATTGATGGCTGCATCAAGGTCTATCAAAACATTCTTTATTATTTGGCCATTAATATTTATTTGTACCACAAGACTCCCAGGTTCAGTATATTTTGGAATGACTATCTTCCCCAACATAATATCTGCTAACTGTCCAAGAACATGGATGGTTTGGGGATCCTTGTTCTTTCTTCTCGGCCTCCTTAATGGATTTTCCATAAATTGGGATATCTTTAATGGATTGAAAAAGAGAAATTTGAATGTGTACATTCTTCAACTGATTCAAAATATCAAAGGTAGGCTTTTCCATTGACTTGGATGTAGTAATTTGCAATCTCTGAGGAAAAGGCAGTTTGGCTTGATGCTGCAGGACAGGTTCCTTAGAGATAGCATCTGATACAGGTATATGTTCTGTAGGATCAATTTGTTGTTCAGGAGTAGAATCTAGAATCTCTGTAATTATAGGGGGCTGTGGAGCAGGGAGAGTGGTTCTAGACTTGAGATGGATATCATAATATTCAGGGCATAGGCTTGATACTGATTAACTTCTACAAAATACATGGGTCGTTGTTGCTGTTGCTGCTTATTATTATTAGGATTTGGCAATGGTTGAGCAAGCATAGGGGTTTGTTTTGGAGGCCCATTATTTGTTGTAGGTGTTGCAGGAGGTGGCATGAGAGCCGAAGGTTGTGGCTGTCGAAGCTGTAGGTATCCAGAGAATTGATTTTTCCATTTTTGTGGACTTCTCCATTGAGGATTTTGCTACCAGTTACATGGGGGTAGGGTCCATTGTCCATATGGCTGCTGGCAACCTCCTTGAGGAGGTTGCCATTGAGGTCTCTGATAGTTAGGCCAGTGTGGTTGAAAAGTATTCCAAGGTGGTGTTGGGCCATATGTAGGTTGCCATTGGTTATTGTAATTAGAATAAGGATTACCAAAAGTTAAAGGATCTTGACACATACCTTGTCTTTGAGCCCATGGTTGCCTTTGTGCGACGAAGAATACTTGGTCATCATCACTCTCTACCATCTTGAAATCAGTAGGTAACTGCTTAGCCTCCAGGTTAGCCACCATCTTACATTTGCAGTCATGTTTCTTCTATCTACAATGTGGATAGAACTCAGCCAAGATTGCTTCAGCTTCCTCATGTTTCTTCCGAGCTTGCATAGTATCCAACTGTGTAGCCATATTTTTTATGATATCCTGCTTAAAATTAGACAGCAAATTTGTGATCTCCATCATGAAACTCCATTGGTAGAAGACTTTCCCATTGTGGCTTGATGACCTCTACCCTTCTTAGTATTTGCTCAAGTGCAGTTGAGACATATTTTCTTGATATCATCCCAAGGCAGTTGGGTTATATCTCCTCCTCGCATTAGGTTCAGGGCATCTATACAGGTGTCACTGATTCCCCTTAGGAAAAGTAGTTTCTGAGATTCTTCATTGAGAGTATGGTTTGAATTATTTTTCAGAGAAAACAAGAATCTTGAGATATAGTCTTCCAGGCTTTCATCCTCCTTTTGTTGAATTCTAAATATATCATCCCCCTTACTACCACTCTTACAATATTCCTTGTATTTCTCAAGAAATTTTGTTTGCATGGCTGCCCAACTATCAACAACACCCCTTCCCAAACTCATGAACCATCTAAGAGATCCTTCTTTCAAAGTAGCATGAAACAACTTTAGCTTGTGAGCATCTGAAGTGTAGTTATAGTAGCGACAGATAATATCAAACTCAAATAAAAAAGTTTTTGGGTCCTCCGTAACAAGTCCATAGAACTTGGGAAGTAACGAAGAAAGAATATTTTTAAGGTTATCATTATCTTGCTGGGCAACGATGGGAAACTCAAAAGCAGGAGGTGGATTAGGTGGATTTCATGCCATATTTGCTTGATGAAGTATCAGAGAAAATGGATTGTCTTCAGGTTCTTTGTCAGCTGGGTCAAATGGCAATTCAACAAACAGGTTTTCAGCAAACGAATTGATATCTTAGTCTACTCCTTCCTCAAATAGATTATAAGTTGGTTCAATATTGTTATCAAGGAATGGAAGGTTAGGGATAAATCTTCCCAAAGCATCTCTTCTTCTATGCATGCAATAGAATGAGTGGTGAATTGAAGGAATTTGAAAATTCTTGAATAACAGACTAAGCTACTGCTAACAATAGCTATGACAGGTTCTTAGCTTAACACCATCCCTGACAACTGCGCCAAAAAATGGTCGCGCCCACAAAAGGATATAAAAGTCACAAAAAATCCTAACCTAGGAATTGGACATTCCAACAGGCGACTGACATCTTCTTATGGTCGTTCATTTACTTTTTCAAACCAGGGAACGTATACTTGAAATGGAGCAGCACTGTATTTGCACTAAGAGCCAACTACAGTCACGATTTACCAGCAATAAATGCATGAAAGGAATTCTACTTATGCTTTAGGAATGTAATGCAAAGCCTTCTAAACTTAATCAAAGCAGAAATCATAACAACTATAATTGAGAAACAAACTATGAACTGGCCTTATGATGTAGGAACAAACACAGGGATGGATTCCTGATGCTGCAGGAACAATATAAGACTGAGTTTGCACTAAAAATTTCAAGAAAAAAATCTAACTTATGATCAACAAGATATAAATAGCTAACCAACTAACTACAGATACTTACTAAGTGGGCCCCCTTAGCAAGCATCAACTAATTATGCAAGGATTAAACTCAGAATTTCATCAGCTTTATTCATAAACTTAGAATGATATACATTGTTCTGCTCATGTGGAAACTAACACAAAGCTCTGATTCTCATTATATTCTAACTCTTACATGCTATATCTCTACTCACTCGCATAGGAGGAATGCTTATTTCTAAGAAAAGCAACTAATTAACTAACTTAACAGAGAAAGATGTGGACATAAGTATATCCTGAAATTAAGGAACAAACTTCTCATAAATGAAAGCATATCCGTTCAACACGATCCAGAGAGAATTTAGCATTCCACTCTTCCCAGATTAATGAACATTAAGGTTTCTTCCCAATGACCCGGTCAGAGAGTCTTCACTAGAACAACTTCCTCGACACCGTACTAGAAATGGACTTTACTACAAGGCCGAAGTCTGCTGTACTTGACTCGTTCATGCTCCCTTCAACAACCTACGATGCACAAGGCAATAGAAGCAAAAGAAAACATATGTGGCGAACAACACGATACATCCATTAATCACACATTAAATCTATTTCATCATTGAAAAACCATATGCCTTATATCAGTCATTTGGGAAGTCAAACAGGGTAATTAATGACACATAAAGTTGTAGGAATATAGGAATGCGTAGCTATAGGACACTACCCAATTTCAAATAAAAAGTTTTTAATCAAAGAGTTAAACAACCATTTAGCAACAAGAGTAAGGGTTTTAAAATACATCATAATATTTAAACTATGATCATATTTCAGGCTCATCAATTGGTACACGAATGTTATCTATTACTTGTAGAAGAAGTAATGCCCTGAAGGATTGACTAATAATGAAAAGAGGAATATCAAGTTACATGCTATCAAATATGTAATCTTTAATGGTGAATTGTGGTGGAGAAATCTGGATGGTGTCATGTTGAAATGTTTTGACAATGCTAAAGCTTTGGAGCTGCTAACTAAAATGCATAGTGGAGTATGTGGAGGATGCTATATGGCCAAGACTATCGCTCACAAGGTTGTAAGAGCTAGGTTTTGGTGGCCAATAGTATTCAAGGATGCTCATAAACTTGTGAGAACATGTGATGCATTTCAAAGGTTCTCTAGGAAGCTGAAATTCTCATGTAATTTACCACTTAGACCTGTAGCAGTCCAAGCACCATTTCAACAATGGCACATTAGCTTTATTGGAGAAATATTAAACAAGTCTAGTGGAGGTCACTCTTGGGTCCTTGTTGCTACAAATTACTTTACTAAATGGGTGAAAGAAACTCAACAAAAAGAGCAACAAGTAAGGAATTCATTGATTTCTTGATGGATAACATATTAACCAAGTTTAGAGTGGCTGAGAAAATTGTTTTAGACAATGCAATGTGATTTAGGTCTAAGGAATTCACAAATTTATGTTCTAAACATGGGATTTAGGCACCCTACTCTTCACCTTATCACCACAGGGTAATGTTTAGGCAAAATCAAGCAACAAAACCTTGATGAAGATCATTAAAAGGATCATTGAAAGGAATAAGAAAGCTTGGGAATCCAATTTGAATTTGGCTCTATGGGTAGATAGGGTAATAGTGAAGAAAGCCACTGGTTATGAAGCAAGGTTACCTCAAAAAAACCTTATGAAGATGTATCAATTTTTCCAAGAATACAATGGAGATGTGTGTGATGAGATGCAACACATAATTGATGCCTTGATGGAGGTGGATAAGATGATAAGAGATACTTCAAAGAAAAATGTTAAGTTGCAATTGTAGGTCAAGAACTTATATGAAAAGAAAGCATCTCCAAGACAGTTCCATGTGGAAGACATGGTGTTAATGTGAAATGTCAGGTCTAAAGATAAACAAAAACATGGGAAATTTGATGCACTGTGGCTAGGACCTTATTTGATCAGCAATACCCATGGTGAGGATTCCTACTTTTTGCAAGATTTAACGAGTGAACTTCTTGAACCGCTAGTACATGGAAAGTTATTGAAGCCATATTTCTCTTGAAATATGTTCTTTTTCATGTACATTGTAAATTTTGTATGTTCTATATATAGGTTTTGTTTCTTTGGTTGGGTCTAGTTTGGTTTGACTACCTTGTTCGGGTGGTTTCCTGGTTTTGGTTGTTTGTATTGGTCTACTTCAATCTTGAGATTTTGCGATCTCGCTTTGTTTTGGAAGAATAGACGTCCCCAACTGGAGCCACTGGTTGAACCCCTCAAAAAATTTTGCGTTCCACATATGATTGTTGTAAATTTGGATATTTTCCTAGTTTAGAATGGGTCTTATGGCTCAGGGTTTCTATTTTACCCTTCTTCTATGGTTTTAGTTGTGCCCTAAACCCTCTTAAAATCCCTAAGTGTTGATCCCTTTACATATGTTCTAATTCACTGTTGACTTGAAATCACTCATTCCCAGTTTCGTAAGTTGCCACTCATGTCAATAAATCCATCTAGTTACTGGACCCTTGAGCCTAGTATTTTTGGTCGTTGCCCATTGAGTCATTAAAAATATTGCTTTATATTATGTGGGTCGTAAATCTTTTAATATTCTCCCTTTTTCTATGTCCGAGCTAATATTTGTCTAAAGTATTTTATATTGTAAACCTAGACAAGCAACTCGATTTTAAGTCATATAATAAGCTAACATGCTTATTAAGAACCCTTAACAATGCTAGGTGGGTCCCACTGAACACTTCATTGGCTCCCTGCTAGCCCACAGGATTAAAATAATAAAATAAAAAATCCAAAGTGATAGTGAGTAGGTGACACCTATCCACCCTCTTGGTGGGCCCTACCATTGTTCAAAGGCACCAATGGCTATTGGTCATCAAATCAACAGATAAGATGTGTTCTGACAAATAAATCTTGATTGTTCCCTGTCGGTCTATGGGGGACCTGCTGACAAATCTAAGTTTATAGAGGGACAGTGGGAAAGGAGCCACGTGGCACCATCGCTACCGTCCACTAAAAAATTGAAGGCATAGAAATATTTGGTGAAATATTTCTCGGTAACCATATAAAGATTAAAGAGTGTGCTACTAAAATGATCAATATGCACATGGAAAATTGCCCATTGAGATGTTCTAATCTCAGCTGTCTATTGTTAAAGGAGGATATATGTTATAGTTGTTGGCCCATTGATTAAAAGGAAAGCAAGATGATGGTCATCGGGTTGATCTGGTCCATCTCCCGCTAGCCTATGACCATAGATCTAAAAATTGCAAATCTCAAAGGGCTAGCAGGCTGTTGACACATATTTTTGTCAGTTTGTAAAGTGTAGTGGGGCCATGATGTTGATGAAGGAAATATACACTTGGTGAAAACAAAACATGGTGGATGTTGAGTTAGCTAAAAATCAAAAATTAAAATTTTCCTGACTCCATATGAGCTAGACACTAGTCCACATCAAGATTGAATCAATGATAGACATTAAAAGTTTCTAAAATGTACACCATTGAATCATTCTAGTTCACATGAGTGAATAGTAATGGTGAAGTTGACAAATTTTTGCTGAATTGAAGGCTTTTTTTGCCTTAAAATATTTTCTTAAAGCTTATTTTCAATTGCCAAAGCATTCTCAACACATTCAAAATCTATTATAGTGTTGTTTGAGCATTTAGAATCATGAAATTAAGGTTTCCTGCATCATGTAACTAGTAAGTGAAATTTACCTCTCGTGAACTTGAACTTACCCTAATTTCCATTTCAAATTGTGATTGTTGTTGCTTGCTCTCTAAATTAGGGTTATTTTAAGGTTTTACATTCTCTGAATTACTTTAAGTTTTGCTTTTAGTCTTTTCTTTGCATCAAGTCTCTCCTTAATAAGTAAAAACCCTAGGTTAAGCCCATCGAACCCTAGTTTGAATTGTCTATTACTAATGGCACCTAAAGTCCAAGCATCTGCATCAAAAGGCCAAGCTTTTGAGTTGAAACCTACAGTGAGACCTTTGGCTCAAGATTCGACCAACCAATTGAAACCCTCTACATCTGATAAGGCAAAGGGAAAACCTATGATTATGGCCCTAGAAATAAGCTTGGTATTATTGATAGATACTACACAGTTAAAGATTCTACCCTACTGTACTCTAGATGGAATCCTTTCCATGGATGGTTTGGAAACAAGAATGTTAGTATCCCACTTAACAATCCATGGAGGTTAGACATGGCTAGGTTTCTTGTTCCCAACATGTATATAGATGTAGATATTCTTAAGGACATCATTGGAAACTATGACCCCCTGGTTAGGGTTGTCAGGACTCATGATGGACAAAATATGGTATGGGTTACCAGGGAATAAATTGCATGTGTTCAAGTTGAAAAAATGGAGCAATGACATGGTCAAGATTGATAAGAGGAATTTGAAAGAAGAATATGTGAAAGTAAAGCACAATTTTAGGGTCTCAATGTTGACCAATTTTTTGATATCAACGGGGAAGGGAAAAGAGAAAAGAAAGATTACTATGGGACCCTATGATGTTGAGCCCCTCCCCATTAAATATTTCCTCACATATTTTTAGAAGAATTTTTATTCCCTCTACCAAATTTTAGGGTTTGATCTTGGCTCTAGCATACCAATTGCTAAAATGTACATGGTTGCACATATCTGACACCTCAACATAAATGCTTTATATGATTTTTGCACCTATTTAGCAGAGAAAATTCACAAAGGGCTGGTGGCATTGAAGAATGGGAAGCTTGGTGTTAGATTCTGGTGGTTTTCACTAGTCATGTGCACACATGTTTCTTTTAAAAGTGTGGATTATTTTGGTTAGGATATGGAACTTAAAAGGAATGTGGATGGCATTGAAATTCCAGTGTAGTCATGTACTCCTTTATTGAATAAGAATGAGTAGAGACTAGTTTTATTACTACTACCAATATATTTGCTTCTAAGTTGAGAAGGGCTTTAATGGTGGATGTGCCTAGGGTCCCCAAAGAACTATATGATTTTTTGAGGCTAGTCTAGAGGAGGCCTGATTTAAACATTGCTTAGAACTAGGGAGATGTAATCCCTTATAAGGATTTTACAATTATGAGGGTATTGTTGGTTGATTTTCAAGAACCACGTTAATCTTCAACGAAGCCTATGGACTTTTCCATTTCCAATTATCAAAAACTTGAAGGGATTGGCCAACAAATGATTGAAAGCAACAATGATTTCCTCCTACACTTTGAGGTCTGTAAGACCCAGGAGGGTGATCCCATAATGCATTTAAAGATCTTTGCACCTAATGACCAAATACATTGCAAATAACAGATAAATTTTGATGTAATAGCTCAATAAATGGAATGTATCAAAGAAGTTGGCTACTCCTTAACAACACTCAACAATCAGAACATGAGAATAGAAAGGCTCAACAAAAAATAGTAACAATTGTAATCCATTTGAAAATTTGTTTATAAGATTGATTAGTTGTTGAATGACCAACAAAATGTATCATGAATACATAATTCATATTAGTTCCTTAACCTTGGAACAAAGTCAATCTCAAAACCTATACAATCTGATAACAATTTAACACATAACATCATTAAGCTTTGATAATACTGCATTACAGTATCACATTAATTGTATTCTTGACCATACCTTCTTATTAAGATCCTAGTACTTAATTTACATGAACCTATAGCTTCATTCAAGCATTTTCATTAATTATTTGAATTAAAAGAAAGAAAAAAAATACACATCCACTAGAAATTAATGAAGACAAACAAGATAATCCTTGATCATATTATTCATAATCCATGAAACAAGTACATAGGAGTGAAATGGTCTTGAACTTGCACCATTCTATATTCAATTGCTAGTATTGTTATCAAAATTACATATGCATACTTGACAAACTCAAAACATAAGACAAAACTCTGAAATGCTCTTGGTATTCCTTTACAAAATTCTTTGTGATCAAATAACAAGCAATGAACCCATACTTTTGGCCTTGAATTACTTCTTAAAGAAATGAAGGAGCAAACAAGCTTTGGGCTAGAAAGTACACATGTTCCTTTTCTATTGGATCGATACAAAACACATTCCCTTTTTAGTTATATTTGCATTCTAAGATGGAGGGAAATGTTACATGAGACAAAAATTGTTTTCATTTGTTGGTGGAGATCATATCCTACCTTTTCAAAGGCATCTTTAAGCTAAAGTAGCAATATCCATGTGCTCCAAAATTGTACCCACGTACCTAGAGCATAAAGTGAAATAGAAGCATAAAATGTAGAAGGCAAAAGAGATAAGAGACTTAACCATGTCTACAACATTGTCATCAAATTCAAATTGGGGAGAGGACACTATTTTATCCATACTTAATCAAAAGCCTAATCTGTACTAGTTCCAGGATATGCATTGTCTTTCTCTCGTCCATTACTCATCATGTCGCAAAATTAAAATAAAAATTATGCTCACCACGCCATAGCTGTAGCTCAATCCTCTAACACATCCAAGTACTTATCCTTCCAAGGTTGGAATTCTTCCATTGTAGGCCAATAAAAAGTGATGATATCATCAAATTTCTTCCTATAAGGGGCATATTTAGTCACAACTTTATTAGCCTCCTTATTAAAGTCTTCTAGAGTAATTCCATCTTGGGTAAGCATATCCATATTCTTCTTTAACATGCTCATATTATTTTCCTTACAAATCTTGGCTATTTGATCTGATATCATCTTATTGGCCTCATGTTTCCACTCCTACAAAGACTTGATATTACCATCATTCTTTAGTATATCAAGTAATAGGCCATGATTCATCTCATGAAAACTCTTCACCAATTCCTTTATCTTAGCCTCTAAAGGCTCAATCTTTCCCTTGAACTCTTGGACTCCAATAACATTTCTAAGGGTTGGCTTGATATTCTTAGGTTCATTGGAATCATGCTTAGTTCCCACAACCATTATCCTCAAGCCTTGTATACTAGGAATCTAGCTTTCCATGATTGGGATGGAAACCTCCTTGTTAATATCAAAATTGTTTATTGCCCCCACCATTGAAGAATAGTTATCATGAATTATTATTAACCTCTTATCCACTCCTCTATTCAAATGTTCCAAAACTATAGTCACAATCTTTAGATAACTGTCATGAATGTTCTTCTTCATATTATTTTAGATTTTAGAGTAGTTCTTCCTTGTTGTTGTCTTTTGCTTGCATTGTATCTGAAGTGTCTAGTCCCTCCACAACAATGGGTCCATTTCCCATGTTGTAGGGCATAATTGCACATGAAGAACTTATAGGGGGTGTAGTGGTAGCAATTGTTGGCTCTAGAGAGGTAGAGGGAGAACTAGTATCATTTTCCTTTGGCTCACCTAACTTCAAATTCTATAGTTTCTCCTTCAATAGTGCCAATTGAATATGTAACTGCATTATTTGTTGTTGATTCTTCCCATAATCAATCAATAAATCATTATACTTTTTTCTATAACTTTATTTCTCAGTAGTTACCAACTCCACCATTTCTTTTGTGAATTGAGCAACATTGACTGACATTGTTGTAGCCTCAATTGTTGAAGTATTAGACACTCTCTTTATAATCAAGCCTCCCTTGTAATCTGTAATAGGCTTTGCAATGTCTAGTTTGTTGGTATTGGGGGCTAAGGCCCATATGGCCAATGTATCCCATTGCTCACTAAATGCATATCCTTGGAGTGCAATTATAGCCTCTTCCTCTAAATTATAGAGAGGTCCATCATATCTCTTTATTGTATCAAATGCAGTGGAAAAAGATAAGTCCCATTTGGGCAACAAGAGAATTCCATTATTTCTCACTAGTTCTCTACTCTCGAATGTAGTTATTCCTTGATATTTCTCTTCCATCTCTTTTATTACTTGTGCTTTGATAATTGAATTAGGTAGCTCAACATGGAGGCACCTTTGTTCTATAATTTAATTTAAGAATTCATCCCTCTTTGCCCTCAAGACAAGTTCCATGAAGGCCTTGGACTTCACAAAGGAATCATTGTCCATGAATTTAGTACATGCCTCTTCTCTTACATCATTTTGGCTATTTAAGCCAGTGAGGTTAGCCTTGCTTAATCTAAAACCAAGATACTATGGCACAATCTCCCTAGGTGGAGAAGGCATCCCTTGTTTCATTTCTTCCTTAGTGACTAAGATCGCTTCTTTATATTCCTCTTCATAATCCACTAAGCCAGCTAATTGAATCTTTTTTTTCTTTAGAGGTGGCTCCTTTGGTGGTGATGATTGTCTTGGGGGAGAGTCAATATCAATAAATTTAGGCCCATTTTAACCAAGAGGAGATGGTGGTGGAATCTATGGCATTGGCAAAGGACTTCTTTACTTCTCTAGTTGGGAAGAGGCAATAGTTGCATCCTTTCCCTTCACCTTATTCTTCCTTCTTCTGAAAATAATTACTTTTTATTCCTTGGGGTGTTGTTATGTTGGCCTTTCGTACATCATAGGGGTGCCCCCCATGTCTTGTTCATCTGTAACAATGGCCTTTCCCTTTTCTTGAATCAATCTCTCAACTTGTAGGTGCCCAACCACTGTTTCAAAGTTATGGAAAGCATATTCAATTCTCTGCATCTCATTCGAAATTTCACCAAGAGCAATGAATTGAGGGTCCTTTTCTCTTATCTCCCTTTTAAATTTATCAAAATAAATCCACTTTGCTGTTCTATCATCCTGTCTTTGGAAATAATTTTTTTTTTTAATGAAATCTTCAAGGAAATAAAAATTATGAATAAATTTTGAGCTTCTATTCCTCTTTTTCAACCATGCCATGAATCCTTTAGGGTCATTGTTTCTTGTTGCTTCTCTCCTAATTTATAGTGGCTTGAGAATATCATTTATCTTATCCCAACCTCCCTTGATCATCACAAAATTAGAAAAACATGTGTATGAAGGGAAAAAAGTTCCCTTTCCTTGATCATTTAGGCTATTAATCTCCACATTCCCAAGTTTTCATATTACTTCTAAAAGGCCAATTCTCTTGAGAACATCTTTGGGAAGTAAGTGGGGTGAGAGAATTGTACCATAGACTCTCAAAATAGTATAGGTAGGATAAGGGATAGCATCCCCTAGTTGTGATCAATACCAAGTTCTGGCCTCCTTTCCTTAGGCCTCAAAAAATATGCAAAGTAGTGGGAATCCTTGGCATGTTCATAATTGGCACTCTCCTCAATTTGGAAGCAAACATGTTTTGGAACAACATATAATCAAACATTTTGTCATCTTTATCCAGGACAGTTGTCTAGCATTGAATAGGAAGCTCCAAGTTACCTTTCTTCTATTCCAATGTCATATCCTGACCAAAATATGGAGCACCTCAGAACAATAGTATTTGCATAAACAATGAGTACAAAAATAATTTGACTCCATATTTACCTTTTTTTAATTCAACTAGGATCACATGAATCCTTTCTGCTAGATATACTCCATAATCATATAATGTGCAATATGTGGTATGTTGGATGTGGGCTTCCATGTACATCTAGGCCCTAGGCATGCCTATGATTGGGTCATAACCAATAATTAAGCATATAGAATAAAAGGTCCTTTGGAAGTAGGACACAAACTAATTGATAGGGTAGGGTTCTTTGTCTAAAGGACCCAAGACTACCCTTCTACCATCCAGAGATGACAAATAATTTGGTAGTATTAAAATTTAAAATGTGTTCTTTACCTTCTCATATTCTGCTATGATTTTTTTCTCATTAATAGGCACCATATCCTCACTCCATTTAGTGAGCTTGAAGATTTAAGTGATCTCTTCCCTGGTGACCTTGACCATATCTATCCCATCAAATATTCTCATAGTCCTTTTGACTAGATCATAATTTCTAGCTAGTGCCTTTAGTAAGTACATCCATGTAGACATTTGGGACTATCAATTTTTCAAATGTAAGTTCCATGGGTTGCCCATATGAATGCCACAATTCCTATTCCAAAATGAACAACTAAAAATTTTCCACCTAGTCTAACGCAATGTGTCATTTCTAGTAGCACTTTGCATTCCTATTAGTCATTCTACAATTTGTTTCCTTGGGAACAATAGTCAACATTTAGGTTTTTTAGAAGTTGAGGGTTTCAACTGATTAGTCATGTCTTGGACTATATGAATGATAGGGGGTTTTGAGCCAAAATATTCTCCCTTAGATGAGGGCGCTTGCACTTTTAGGGCCAAGATTCTAGGGTTTACAAACTAGGGTTCCTTTTAGCAAACTAGAAACTTACGACGCAGGTGTGTGTTTGACTTAGAAAATAATAGGACCAGATAAGCTAATTGCTTTGAATTTATGTCAAAACTTAAAATAAATTCATAAACAAGAGAACCCTAATGACAAAATTATTGAGCAAGCCAATTAAACAAGTTTTAAGTAATTTTACAAGGAAGGAAGTGATTTTACTCACTAATTTATAAAATGCTTGAAAACCCTAATTTTGTTGCTAAACAAGCTTGAAAATCACAACATGAACTTCTTAAATGTGTAGAATGCCTTTAAAAATATTCAATTACGCTTTAAAATAGGTTTTAATGTCTTTAAAACCTTCCAATTTGGTACCTTTGCATCTTGTCTTCCATTATGGTTCACTCACACAAACTAGAACGACTCATTTACCTTCAAACTCAACTTTGAATGATGACTATTGATCATATGATGAGATGGAAAAATAGATGACCTATATTTAGTCAAGAGAGTTTGAAAAAGATGACTATAGCCCTTAATTATTCTCAACAAATAAAAATAGGTTGTGTGGACCTAAAGATGCAATTCATTCACGGGCTCTACCTTCTTTACCATCATTCATCTCCCCACTTCCCTATTGAGAGACGAGAGGTAGATGTGAGTTCCCCATAGGATGGTGGGGAGTGGTCAATATTAACCCATGTCATCCAATCTTGACCATTGATCTCGTCAAACAGACTGTGCACTTCCTTCAAAGTTCAATGGATCCCACTGACAAGGGGACACATGTCATCTAGCTAGCAACTCATGAGATTATTTTAATGTATATTAAAATTAGGTGGGGGTACGGGGAATGGTCTAGATGAAGATACATCATTTAATACCTGCCATTGATTTTACCAAAACATATTCACCATTGCCTTTGAAGCTGACAAGGGCCACTGACAGACATGACATGCGGTGCCCACCTACCAACCCACCTGATTATTTTAATAAAAAATGATGTGAAGCAGGAGCATGGGGATCAGTGAGGATTTTATCTTCTAGATATGATAGACAACTTAACACTTTATATCTGCACATGCCATTAGTTAGTAACTTAACAGGGGGTTGACTTAGCAATGATGTTGCGGGGACACAAGACTTAAGGCTAAAACTTTAGGTCAACAATAGGAAAAATTAAAAGCCTTGACATTAAGACCATTCAACCCAAAATTAAAAGATTTCAACCTACATAACATAAAGCAATATTTTAAATAAGAAGATGGATAACAACTGAAACTATTAAGATTAAGGGGCTTGTGACAAGATGAGTTAAAAGGCACAAGTCATGACTTGAGTGACCAGGAACTGGTGACAAGAGGTCAACAGTGAAATATAACAATTGCAAAGGGAATAAGACTTAGGATTTTTTGGAAGGGTTTAAGGCACATATAAACCCTAGAATTGAAAAGTGACATAAACCGTAAGCTCTCATACATGAAAATATCCAAATTTTGCAAAATTTTATTGGTGGAACACAAATATTTTTAGGGGTTCCACCAGTGGATCCAATTGGGGACATTTATTCTTCTAAAAGAGAGTGAGATCACAAACTTAGGTTGAAGTAGACCAATCACAAAGAACAAAAACTAGGAACTACCTAGATAAGGTAGTCAAAACCAAACTACACATAACGAAAGAAAACACACCTATGTATAGGAATATACAATACTTATAATGTACATGGAAGAGAGCATATTTCAAGAGAAATATGGCTTCAAGAACTATCCATATATTGGAAACTCAAGAAGTTTACCTGCTAGATCTTATAGAAAATATGAGTCTTCATCATGAGTGTTGCTGATCAAATAAGGGCCAAGCCACAATGCATCAAACTTTCCATGTTTTTCTTTATCTTTTGATCTTGCATTCCACATCAACACCATATCTCCTACTTGGGATTTTATTGAAGATGGTTTTTTGTCATATAGGTTCTTGACCTGTAGCTATAATTTATTGTTTCTTCTTTGAGCATCTCTCCTTGTTTCATCCACTTCCATTCATGCATCAATCCTATGCTACATCTCATCACACATGTGTCTTCATCATATTCTTGGATAAACTTTTACATCTTCATGAGGTTTTTCTGAGGTAACCTTGCAAAAATACCATACACTAGATCAAATGGAACATAACAAGTGGCCCTTTCAATAGTTACCCTATTCGCCCACAGAGCCAAATTCAACTTGGAATCCCAAGCTCTTTTGTTTTTGTCAATTATCCTTTTTATGATCTTCATCAAGCTCTTGTTGCTTGATTTAGCCTAACCGTTACCTTGTGAATGCTATGGTGAGGAGTAAGAGACCTAAATTCTATGTTTTGAGTAGAAATTAGTAAAATCTTCAGTTTTGAAACACATAGCATTGTCTGAAACAATTTTTTAAGGTACTCTAGACCTAGTGAGTACATTATCAATCAAAAAGTCAATAACTACTTTGCTTGTTTCTATTTTTGTTGGAATGGCCTCCACCCAATTTGTAAAGTAGTTTGTGGCCATAATAATCCATGAATGGCCTCTACTAGATTTATCAGATATTTCCCCGATGAAATAAAATGCCCCATTGTTGAAATGGTGCCTGAACCACAACTGGTTTGAGTGGTAGATTACTTGAGAATTTCAACTTCCCAAAAAATCTTTAGCATGCATCACATGTTCTTACCATTTTGTGAGAATTCTTAAAAAATGTAGGCCACCAGAATCTAGCTCTTAAGATTTTATGAGTAGTGGTTTTAGCCATGTAGTGTCCACCACACACTCAAAAGCCTTGGCTTTGTCAAGACATTTTAACATAACACCATCTATATTTCTCCACCATAATTCACCCTTTATAATCACATACTTGATGTCATGTAACTTGAGAGTCCTCTTCTCATTATCTATTAATCCTTTAGTTCATTGCATCTTCTGCAACTAGTATATGACATTCTTATACCAATCACAACCCTCCATATCATAAATGTATGATCTATCAAAGTCATCCTAAAGATTTATTTGATTGGCATCCAAGTTTTCCTTAGCCATTAGCTTAGCCAATTCTTGACCTATCACCAATTTGGTGATTTGGATGTCAATGTTAAACTTGTGTATCATGTTTATCCACCTGCATCTTCTACCCATGAATTCTTGTTAGGTAAAGATGTCTTTTATAAATGCACTTGGAACATAAGAAATGACAATTGGTCCTACAAGATAAGTCTTTAAGTTATATATAGCTTTAACAAGCACATATGCTTGTTTCTCCATTAAATCATATTTCAATTCTCCAGCTTGAAGTGATTTGCTAGAGAAGTAAATAGGTTGTTCAAAACCTTCTTGATTTTTTTGTAGTAAAATTATAGCAATAGTGTGAAATGATGAAAATGAGAAGATTTGCAGTGGCTTGGAAAAATAAGGAGTCCTTAATACCAGGGCTTCCTTGATAGCTTTCTTAATTGCTTGAAAATCATTACTTGGCTCTTTAGTCCATTCCACCTTTTCACCCTCTTTCAACATCTTGGATATAGGGTGACTGATCTCAGCAAAATTTGTAACAAATATTCTCAAGAAGTTAATCTTACCAAAGAATGATTGAATACCTTTTACATTCTTTGGATATAGAATCTTTTCAATGGAAGCTACCCTCTCAAGGTGAATTCCCAGTCCCTCTTTAGACACAATATGTACCAAGAATTTTCCTTTAGTAACCCAAAAAGTACATTTCTTTGGGTTGAGTGATATTCCATACTCTAAAGCCCTGATAAAAATATTCTCCAAGTACATACAATGGTCTTCTTCTTTCTTGGAGTAAGCAGTCAGGTCATCTTGGTATATTGCCAAAAACAAATCAATGAAATAAAAAAGGCTACATCCATGACCCTTTGAAAAGTGGCACTTGCGTTAGTCAAACCAAATGACCTTCTGACATATAAATAAGTGCCCCATGATGGAGTTGTAAATTTAGTATTATACTACCCAGACTCCTTCACTTTAACCTAATTGTAACCAGAAAAACCATCCATCATAGACAATAATTCACACCCACTCACCTTTTGCAACATGACTTCCATATTTGGCAGTGGATAGTTATCTTTTTATGATGATATATTCAAGTTCCTAAATTCAACACATAATCTTATATCACCATTTTTATTCCTGACTGACACTAAGTTAGACACCCAAGATGAGTGTCTGATAGGCTTAATAATGCTAACATCCCTTAGCTTTACTAATTCCTCTTGCATTTTTGGAGCTAAGGTTGGGTTTATAGGTCTTTGCTTCTGCCTAAAAGGCTTTGCATCTTCCTTTAGAGGAATCTCATGTTGAAACAATTCCTCCCTATATGCTTTCAAGTCATCATATGACCAATCAAAGACATGTCTGCATTTTCTTAGCAAAGCGATCAACATTGCCTTGATATTTGGCTTCATTTTCTTACCCACATAAACCCTTTTAGCAACATTCTTAGTCCCCAAGTTTACTTCTACTAAATCCTCTAGATGGGTAGCAATTGTTTTGGTATTGCTTTAGTCTTGATTGTCAAAAACTCTCTCTAATACCACAAGGCCTTTGGAAATCTTATTTGTTTTTAGTTGAATCACTTCATTTCCAAAGATCGTGTCTTTTCCATCTACGTTTTCAACAAAAGCCCCAAAGTCACTCTCTTTACTCTGATACTCATCAACACATTTCAAAAACCTTAAAATGTCTTCATCATCATTGAAAACTTTACAATTGTGCACATTATCAAGGATTGATGGCCTTGTTTGCACCTCAACCTTGGAGGTTCCTACAAAAGTTATGTCATCAAGCCTAAGTGCAATGTTTTCTTGCAGGTCCACCACTCTATTTTGACCTCTCTCCATCCAGTCAATTCTAAATGCATGAAATTGTTCAATAAAATCCCACACAACATTTCTCCATTGCTTTAACCTCTTATTTTTACATACATATCTGGATCTAACTTGGGATATTATTATCTTAGAATCACCTATTAGTTTCTTTATTCCATGTTTTTCTGCCAACCTCAATCCTAGTAGCAAGGCCTCATACTCTGCCACATTGTTTACGCAAACAAAAGAAAAAGTGGAGGAAAATTTAAAAGTATTGCCACTCGGTGAGACCAGTAATATACTTGCACCTAATCCCTCTTTGGAACTTGCACCATCAAAATTCATCTTCCAAAGGCCATCTTTATCATATACTATTGTAACCTTATTTTCTATGGTTGTAGGCCACCTGCCACTTTCTCTTGGTAAATCTTCCACCTTAAACTCACTAAGGTCAATATCAACAAAATGCACTATGTCATCTTTAGGGGCATATTCAATCATATATGTGGTACTTTTGGTTCCCTGACCAACTTGACATTTTTTCCATCAATGGGAAAGTAGCAAAAGACATATCACATTGCATACTACCCCCATGGAAGCACTCCATTTTCTAGATAGCAACATTCTATAGTTTGGTGGGATATCCACCATTACTACACTCATTTTAAATTATTTCTCTAGGAATGAAGCTAATTTATAAGGGAGTTCATTTATCACAATAGTCATGGGACTTCTCTAGAATCCATGGCATAAAATTTACCCTGGGTACTATCAACTTTCAATACCATTTCTTCCATAATCTTGGTTGACATAATGTTGTTGGACACCCCTGAGCCATTCATACAATTTTTCAACAATTTTCCATCTATAATTAGAGTTATAAAAAATAAATCTATGTTTCTAAGACATGAAGTCACTGAATTTCTTATGAAAATGTGAGGGATCTTAGTGATTGCTTCCTCAACTTCCTTCTCTTTCTTTTCTCTTCCACTCACTGCAAGTGGAGTAGACACCACGGGTTCATTATAGGCTATAGTACTGCCATTGATAAGGGCTACTGCCTTTTTTTATGCCCATCAATTTGCATCATTTCAAGAAAAGGAACACAAACTTTTACTTATGAAATCAATTGGAACATGTCAACATGAGTGTATTTGGGTAGATCAGTTGAAATCATACCTTCTTTTGGATTACTCTCCTTCTATTACTCACCTTTGGATTCAACTTTGGGCTTGGATTCTTTCTTCTTAGGTTCAACACCTTTCTTTTGTGTCTCCACCTTCATAGTAGGAGAAATGAATTCTCCATCCATCTTTGTTTTATCATCCTTCTTTTCTGAAATCTTATCCCCTTTGGTCTTCTTGGTTTTAGATTTATCTCCCTTCACATCAGTTTTAGGCTCTTTACCTTACAAATTATGCTCTTTGATGAATAGACTAGCAACCTTGCCTTGATCTCCACCCACTATTCTATTCCTCAAAGAGTAAGAACTTATTGCTTGAGCTACTAAAGTAGTTGTCAACTTTGCAATTTCTTCCTATGAAGATATTCTCAAAGACACACCATCTTCATCTACTTCCAATGTGCATACATTGTGATCATCATCATTTTCATCATTAGAGAGAACCTGCTAGTGGTAAGCATGTTCTCTTTCTCTTTGGCCCTCCACATCATTTCATGGGACTCCACATCAGATGAGTATTCATTATTAGCAAGATCGGACCTACTCATGATCGTATTAACTTCAACATCATCTTCATGAGATTCATCATATTCTTCAAGTGAACCTTGCTCAACTTCCACTAGTTATGTAGTGACACATTGATAAGAAGAGTGAGGTAGCTGACATGGAACACACCATGGAGTTTCATCAGTGAAATTTGCAGAATGTTTTTGCAAAGGATCAGGTGTAACTTGATCTTGTTTTCCTTTCTAATTGTTGGGAATTGGTTTCCCATTCTGCCAATTTTTCTTGTAGGGATAATCTTGAAGCTGTGGGGGATTCTCATTCTTTTGGAAACACGACTAGTCATTTCCAAGTCCTTTTTCATTCTTAGCAATAACATATTTGATATCTTTTAAAGTATCCATCACTTGATCCCATTTATGATCATAAGGTAGACTTGAACTTGGAACCGATTAAAATGGGGTGATGAAATGGAATGGTGTTTAAAGGCTATCATAGCCACTTTCAAAGATCCCACTCAAGGATAACCCTAGAGATCTCAATGCAAAAGAGAAAAAGATATTGCAATAGGGTTGTCCTAGGGGCTGAAAGTAGACTAATGAGGGGTTCACCACCAAGTTTAAACATGGAAAGGATAATGAAATTGAAGGTGTAATGTGAATCCCTAGTTTAATGCAATGACCTATAAAATGAATTAGACATGCCAACAAAAAAGAATAGAAAAATGGAAAAATGAATGATGTGCACCTGGAAATCTAGAAGTGACTGGATGCAACTTTGAAACACTGAAAAAATTTGACTTTTTGACCAACTGGGACTCATTCGTCAACCTGGGCGAATCAGTCCCAGATTTGAGTTTCTACATAGGAACCTATTTCAGGAAAAAAGATATATGAATCTGCAAATGGATATGGAAAACACCTATAATGGGACTCATTTTCCACTTGTGGTGAATCATTCTCATTCCACTCTTTTGGGAATTTAAAGTTTTGATTTGCACTTCAACACCTCTAAATTGAATTCTTGATCTGACTCTATGAAAATACCTAAAAAAAAAATATAAACTTGATTTGCTAATGGGGGGTTTTCCTTGGTCAAACCCCTAATTTGGTAATTAAATCTTGATGGAAATAATAAAATGTGCATGAAAACCCTAGCCTTAAGTGTGTCTAAGACTAAGAAATCTAAAACATGATGCAATCCTATTCTAATCTGTAACAATATGATGCAAGAATGGAAATGTGAAGATGAATGTCTCACTTGTGGAGATCTCTAATCACCCCAAATGAGCCCTAATGATGCATGTACCTTCCTCAGGTTGAATGTCGAGTGACAATGGAGGATGGAATCACTTAGGAAACAAGTCTTTAGGCTTTAGTTGATGGCTAGTTGCATCTCTCCAACCTAGAATCCATCATGATTCACCATAGACAACCATGATCAACCCTTGACGATGCTAGATCTTGGATGAAAGTGAGCTTGACCACAAAAAAATTTAATGTTACTCCAAGACTTCAACTTTATTTTCTTTTGAAACTTGAATGCTCTTGTGAAAGGTTTTCAATACTTCACTCTTGAATTTTCTCTTGAAAATGCTTGCTCAAATTGTTTAGATTAATAAAAATGGCTTAGAAAGTTGCTTATACTAGCATTAACACCTGATTGACAATTATTTGGATCTCAAAGGATGATATCCACCAAAAATTTGAATTAAAATGGTGAATTTCTTGCTCAAATATGAAACAAACCCTAAATAGGATTCATTCGCCACCCTTGGCGAATGGGTCCCACCTAAGGGGACTCATTCTCCCAAGGTGGAAAATGAGTCCCACCTTAGCTTTTTGAGGTGGATTTTTAGGATTTTTGGTGTTTTAAGTGATTTTATGGTATTTTTCAGTGAAATGAGCCTCAAGATTTGAAATAATGGGTCTTAGGGGCCTATAAATGATGATTTAAAGGGTAATCAATGCAAGGGTACCTAGGATAGGTCCAAATTAGACCAAGAATTGTATTATCTCCAAGAATGGAGTACAATTTTGGTGGTCACAAAACTCGAAACCTTTTCATATCTATCCTTCTGATGGTTTGGATTTTTTAAAAGCTTTACATCATCCCTTCTTCACACTTTACTTCAAGCTCTTCTATTGCTTTCAATATGCAAAGCAATTCTAAATGCATCCATCAAATTTTGAGGGTCTTTATCTCTCAAGTTGTATGTCATCTTAGCATCAAATGCATTACAATATGTAACAAGGAACACTCAATCATTTAACCTCAAATTCTGTGCTAATTTATTAATTTCCTTTTGAAATCTAATATTAAAATTAGACACCATCTCATTATGTCCTTTGGTGATGGTATTAAATTCATTGAGCATAAAACTAGGGTTATTTTTGTCCCCATATTGCTCCCTAAAGAATCTTTGGAACTCTTCCCATGTGCCAATACTATCATCAGGTAAACCTCTATACCAATCCCTTGCATCCTCTATCAATGATTGCATGAACAATTTCATTACTACATCCTCATGTTCCACTTCATAGTCATCAAGAAGATTTAGAAAATCCCTTAGGTGATTTTCACTAGATATTGCATTATTACCGGTGAATTTACTCACATAGCCCTGATATAATTGTCAATAGTATTTGGGCATCCAAGGATCCCCTCAAAGCATAATTGCCTATATCTTTCCAATTGCAAAGGGAACCTATGGAACTGGTTATCTCTATCCTCATTGTTTCTGCTAGCTTCTCCACCTCCTTTCTTTTGATCAACACTTCTATTAGTAAATTGAGTGTGAGTAGTATCATTACTACTTGTGTTCAAATTCTTAGCATTATGAGTGGATTGATCAATATGACCATAAGTCTTTGCATCACTTGAGAATGTTGGATTTATTGTGGAATGAGAAGGATCTTCTGAGCTAGATGCCACAACACCTTCTACTAAGTATGTAGTCTTCAAGAAGTCAAGCTTCCTCTTCATCTCAACATTTGTTGCCATGATTTCCATTTTCTTTATTTCTCTTTTGAGGGCCTCATTTTCCTTCCTTAACTTGTCCATCTCAGACTTTGATTTGGGGGGAATGGGATGCTTCTCAAATGTGGATTTCTTAATTATAACCAAGTTGTTTACAGGCTATTTTCCTTTTACATTTGGTGGGTTGGAGATATTTTCATTAGGATGTGGAGCAACATCACTAGTAACTTTAGCTTTGGTTTAGTTGGTGGTATCAATATTTTTTTATGGTATTTTCTTACTTATTTTTTGTCAAGGATCTTAGACACAACAAGACCCAAGTTAATTTTTTCAAGTTTAGCTTGGTTCATTAGTCTCATTTGGTCCAAATACCTTATTAATGTCTCTCTCTCATTCATAGCATTCCTTATCCATTCTTCTATTTCCATCACCTTATTTCTCGTTATCTCAACCTGAATTTGAATCTATTTTGAGAGCTCATTAACATCTCCAAAAAATTCCATAGGATTTGGGAGAGTAATCTCAGAACCAAATCTATTAGGTTTTGGGCATCATTATTATCTCCAGTTGACAAATCAGGTGATAGAGGTGAATATCCACCAAATGCAGGAGGGATAATGTCACCAACAACAATAGAATTGGTAGAAGCAACATTTCAGTGATGACTCCTACTTCTACTCCTACTTTTCTTGGGTATAGATCTATGTATACTTGTGATAGTCTTATTATCACAACCATCTTATCCTTCACAAGCTAACCCTAGAAAATTCTCTTGACTTTCATGGCAAGAAGAATTTCTTAAAGGAATTTGATTCTCAAGGATGAGATGCAGAGTATACTTACTTGTATTGGCATCATTTGCTCGTAATGAAAGTGGAATCCACTAATTAGAACTTTCATCCTTCAATACCCATTGGCCCTTCTACTTGGTAGTCAATATTTATAGCTTGCCTTCCATCCTTTCTTCTAAATGCTTCTTCATGTAACCTATGATTTTCTTCATCTTTCTTCTGCAACTCTTCTTCTTCCATATCTTATTAACTTATTAAAATAATGCACACTGGTGCAAAGAATTCAAAATCACCACCCAAATTTGATTGGGAATTGCAAATAATAAGTAACAATTTTATAGATCTTTAAGTGAATTGTATGAATTTGGAAATATAGAGAACTCCTAAGACCATCCTCAACACTGTAGGTGGAGGATTTGCATGGGAATACACAGACTTAGTAGGGTTTATGCAAATGCCTTTCAAATGATAAATGGTAGGAGAATTCAAGAAGCTTTAGAAAGACTAGGAAAATAATTATAAGACTTTACAACCCATTATGAAAACATGAGAATCTAATTGTAATGGTTTGGACAAAGCACACTAGGATAGGCATATTTTCATAAATCTAGTCCCTAGTAGAGTTGCCAATTTGTTGGTTGTTTTTCAAGAACCATGCTGATCTTCAAGGAATCCTATGGAATTTTCCATTTCCAATTAACAACAACTTGAAGGGATTGGTTAACAAATGAGAGAAAGCAACAATGCTTTCTTCATGCACTTTGGGCTCTACAGGACTTGGGAGGGTGACCCCATAGTGTCTTTAAAGACCTCTACACCTAATGACCGAATACATTGCAAGTATTAGATAAATTCTCATGTAATAGCTAAATAAATGGAATGTATCAAAGAAGTTAGCTACTCCTTAACAACACTTAACATTTAGAGCATGAGAATGGAAAGGATCAACAAAAAATAGTAACAATTGTAATCCATTTAAAAAGTTGTTTATAAGATTGATTAGTTGTTAAATGACCAAAAAAATGTATCATGAATACAAAATTTAGACCAGTGCCTTAACCTAGGAATGGAGTCAATCCCAAAACCTATACAATTTGATAACAAATTAACACATAGCATTGTTAATCTTTGATAATACTACATTACAATATCACATTCATTGTATTCTTGACCATAACTTCTTATTAAGACCCTAGTACTTAATTTACATGAACCTATAGCTTCATTGAAGTATTTTAATTAAAAGCGAGAACAAAAATACACATCCATTGGAAATCAATGAGGACAAACAAGTAATCCTTGATCATATTAATCATAATCCATGAAACAAGTACATAGGAGAGAAATGGTCTTGAACTTACACCATTCAATATTCAATTGATAGTATTGTTATCAAAATTACATATGCATACTTGAAAAACTCAAAACCTAAGACAAAACTTTGAAATGATCTCTATATTCCTTAACAAAAATCTCTGTGATCAAATAATAAGCACTGGACCTGTACTTTTGGCCTTGATTTCCTTCTTATGGGAATGAAGGAGAAAACAGGCTTTGGGCTAGAAAGTACACATGTACCTTTTCTATTGGACCGATACAAAACATGTTCCCTTTTCAGTTATAGTTGCATTCCCAAATGGAGGGAAATGTTACATGAGACAAAATATATTTTCATTTATAGATGGAGATCATATCCCTCCTTCCAAAAGGCATATTTAAGCTGATGTAGCAATATCCATGTTCTCCAAAATTGTACCCATGTACCTCAAGCATAAAGTGAAATAGAAGCATAAAATGTAGAAGGCAAAAGCGACAAGACTCAATCACATTTGTAACCTTTTCATCAAATTCAAATTGGGGAGAAGACAATATTTTATCCATACTTCATCAAAATCCTAATTTTTACTGGTTCTAGGCTATCCATTTTTTTTCTCCCATCTGTTATTCATCATGTTGTAAAATTAAAATCAAAATTATATTCACCATCTCATAGCTGTAGGTCAATCCTCTAACACATCAAAGTACTTATCCTTCTAGGCTTGGAATTCTTCATCTATAGGCCAATCAAAAGTGATGATAACATTAGCTTTCTTCCTATAAGGGACATATTTAGTCACAACTTGATTTTCATCCTTATCAAACTCTTCTAGATCAATTCTAGCCTGGGAAAGCATATGCATATTCTTCTTTAACATGTTCATATTATTTTCCTTACAAATCTTGGCCACTTGATGTGATATCACCTTATTGGCCTCATATTTCCACTCTTGCAAAGACTTGATATTACCATCATTCTTTAGTATTTCATGTAATAGGCCAAGATTCATCTCATGAAAAATCTTCACTGATTCCCTTGTCTTGGCCTCTAAAGGCTCAATCTTTCCCTAGAACTCTTGTATTCCAATCACATTTCTAATGGTTGGTTTGATCTTCTCAAGTGAATTAGCATCGTGCTTATATCCCACAACCATTATCCTCAAGTATTGCATCATAGGAATTCATGTTTCTATGATTGGGATGGCAACCTCCTTGTTAATATCAAAACTGTTTATTTCCCCCAGCATTGAAGAATAGTTAGCATGAATGCTAATTAACCTTTTATCCACACTTCTATTCAAATGTTCCAAAACTACAGTCACAATCTTTAGATTGCTTTCATGATTTTCCTTATCATGCTGACTAACTTTTTCTCCATATTCTTTCAACTTTTGGATTATTTTTTCCTTGCTGGTTTCTTTTGCTTGTGTTGTATCTAAATTATCTGGTCCCTCCACAACAATGGGCATGTTTCCCATGTTGTAGGGCATAATTTCCCATTAAGAATTTATACGGGGTTTAGTGCCAGCAATTATTGGCTCTTGAGAGGTAGAGGGAGAGGCAGTATCATTTTCCTTTGGCTCACCTAACTGTAAATTCTACATTTTCTCCTTCAACACTACCAATTAAGTATCTAACTGTTGTTTGTTGATTCTTCCCATAATCAATCAATAAACCATTGTATTTTTTATATAAATTTCTTTCTCAATGGTTACTAACTCCACCGTTGCTTAGAATTGGGCAACATTAGTGACATTGTAGCCTCAATTTTTTGAGTAAGACACTCTCTTTATAATCCAAGACTCCTTATAATTTGCAGTAGGATCTACAATGTCTAGCTTCTTGGTATTGAGGCTAAGGCCGGATAGTAATGTGTCCACACCTACTCAATGAATGCTGTAATGAGAGTGTAGCCTCTTCCTCCTAGTTTTAGAGGTCTATCATATCTTTATTGTACTGGTTCTAGGCTATCCATTGTTTTTCTCCCATCTGTTATTCATCATGTTGTAAAATTAAAATCAAAATTATATTCACCATCTCATAGCTGTAGGTCAATCCTCTAACACATCAAAGTACTTATCCTTCTAGGCTTGGAATTCTTCATCTATAGGCCAATCAAAAGTGATGATAACATTAGCTTTCTTCCTATAAGGGACATATTTAGTCACAACTTGATTTTCCTCCTTATCAAACTCTTCTAGATCAATTCTAGCCTGGGAAAGCATATGCATATTCTTCTTTAATATGTTCCTATTATTTTCCTTACAAATCTTGGCCACTTGATGTGATATCACTTTATTGGCCTCCTATTTCCACTCTTGCAAAGACTTGATATTACCATCATTCTTTAGTATTTCATGTAATAGGCCAAGATTCATCTCATGAAAAATCTTACCAATTCCCTTATCTTGGCCTCTAAAGGCTCAATCTTTCCCTAGAACTCTTGTATTCCAATCACATTTATAATGGTTGGTTTGATCTTCTCAAGTGAATTGGCATCGCGCTTATATCCCACAACCATTATCCTCAAGTATTGCATCATAGGAATTCACGTTTCCATGATTGGGATGGCAACCTCCTTGTTAATATCAAAACTGTTTATTTCCCCCAGCATTGAAGAATAGTTAGCATGAATGATAATTAGCCTTTTATCCACACTTCTATTCAAATGTTTCAAAACTACAGTCAAAATCTTTAGATTGCTTTCATGATTGTCCTTATCATGTTGACTAACTTTTTCTCCATATTCTTTCATCTTTTGGATTATTTTTTCCTTGTTGGTTTCTTTTGCTTGTGTTGTATCTAAATTATTTGGTCCCTCCACAACAATGGGAATGTTTCCCATGTTGTAGGGCACAATTTCCCATTAAGAATTTATACGGGGTTTAGTGCCAGCAATTATTGGCTCTTGAGAGGTAGAGGGAGAGGCAGTATCATTTTCCTTTGGCTCACCTAACTGTAAATTCTACATTTTCTCCTTCAACACTACCAATTAAGTATCTAACTTCATTGTTTGTTGTTAATTCTTCCCATAATCAATTAGTAAACCATTGTATATTTTTATATAAATTTCTTTCTCAATAGTTACTAACTCCACTGTTGCTTTTGCGAACTGAGCAACATTGACTGACAAATTATTGTAGCCTCAATTTATGAAGTATTAGACACTCTCTTTATAATCAAGCCTCCCCTATAATCTGCAGTAGGCTCTACAATGTCTAGCTTCTTGGTATTAGGGGCTAAGGCCCAGATGGCCAATGTGTCCCACTACTTAATGAATGTAGATCCTTGCAATGAAATTGTAGCCTCTTCCTCTTAATTTTAGAGAGGTCTATCATATCTCTTTATTGCATCAAATGAAATGGAAGAAGATAAGTCCCATTTAGGCAACAAGAGAATTCCACTCTTTCTCACTAGTTCTCTACCCTTAGATGCAGTTATTCCTTTATATTTCTCTTTCATCTTTTTTATTACTTGTGCTTGGATAATTGAATCAGGTAGCTCAAGATGGAGGCTCCTTTGTTCTACAATTTTATTTAAAAATTCATCCCTCTTTGCCCTCTAGAAAAATTCCATGATAGCCTTGGACTTCACAAATCAATCATCATCCATGAATTTAGTACATGCATCTTCTATTACATAATTTTTTCTATGTAAGAGTGTGGTTATCCTTGCTTAATCTCAAACCAAGCTAGCTAATTGAATCTTTTGTTACTTTAGAGGTGGATCCTTCGGTGGTGATGCTTGTCTTGGGGGAGAGTGAATATCAATAAATTCAGGCCTGATTGACCTAAGAGGAGATGGTGATGGCATCTATGAAACTGGCGAAGGACTTCTTTACTTCTCTGGTTGGGAAGAGGCAATAGTTGCATCCTTTCCCTTCATCTTATTATTTATTCTTCTGAAAATAATTACTTTATGTTCCTTGGGGGTTGGTATGTTGGCCTTTTTTCCATTATAGGGGTGTCCCCAAAGTCTTGTTCATCTATAGCAATGGCATTTTCCTTTTCTTGAATCAGTCTCTCACCTTGTAGGTTCCCAACCACTACTTCGAAGTTATGAAAAACATATTCAATTCTCTACATCTCATTCTAAATTTCAGCAAGAGCAGTGAATTGAGGGTCCTTTTCTCTTGTGTCCCTTTGCAATTTATCAAAAGAAATCCACTTTGTTTTTCTATCATCTTATCTTTGAAAAAAAAATGTTTCTAATGAAATCTTCAAAGAAATAAAAATTATGAATAAATTTTGAGCTTCTATTCCTCTTTTTCAACCATGTGATGAATCCTTTAGGGTCATGGTTTCTTGTGGCTACTCTCCTCATTCCTAGTGGCTTGAAAATATCATTTATCTTATTCCACCCTCCCTTGGTCATCAAAAAATTATAAAAACATGTGTATGAAGGGAAAAAAGTTCCCTTTCCTTGATCCTTTAGGTGATTATTCTCCACATTCCCAAGTTTCCATATTACTTTTAAATTCCAATTCTCTCTGGCACATCTTTGGGTAGCAAGTGTGGTGAGACAGTTATACCATAAACTCTCAAAATAGTATAGGTAGGATAAGGGATAACATCCCCCTAGTTGTGATCAATACCAAGTTTTGGCCTCCTTTCCTTAGGCCTCAAAAAATAATGCAAGGTTGTAGGAATCCTTGGCATGTTCATAATTAGCACTCTCCTTAATTTGGAAGCAAACAAGTTTTGGAATAGCACAAAATGAAACTTTCTTTCATCTTTTTCTAGAATAGTTGTCTAGCTTTGAACGTGAAGCTCCAAGTTACCTTTCTTTTGTTCCAATGTCATATCCTAACCAAATTATGCAACACCTCTAAATAGTAGCATGTGCATAAATATTGAGTACCAAAAGAGTTTGACTCCATCTTTATGCTTTTTTAATTCAACTAGGTCTTCATGAATCCTTTTTGCTAGATACCCTCCATAATAATATAATATGCAATATGTAGATTCTAGATGTGGCTTTCCATGTACATCCAGGCCCTAGGCATGCCTGTGACTAGGTAGTAACGAATAATTTGGCATATAGAATAAAAGGTCCTTTGGAATTAAGACAAAATAATTGATAGGGTAGGGTTATTTTTCTAAAGGACCCAAGACTACCCTTCTACCATCCATAGATGCCAAATAATTTGGTTGAAATTTTAAATGTGTGTGCTTTACCTTCTCATATTGTACTTAGAATTTGTTCTCATCAATAGGCACCATATGCTTACTCCATTTAGTGAGCTTGAAGATTTTTTGAATCTATTCCCTAGTGACCTTGACCATATCTATCCCATCAAAGGTCCTCATAGTCCTTGTGTCTAGATCATAAGTTCTAGCTAGTGCCTTTAGTAAGTCCACATCCATGTAGAAATTTGGGAGTATCAATTTTCCCAAATCCAAGTTCCATGGGTTGCCCATAGGAATGCCACAATTCATGTTCCCAAACAAACAACTGAAAATTTGCCACCTAATGTAATGAAATGTGGCATCTTTGATAGCACTTTTCATTTCTACTAGTCATTCTACAATTTGTTTCCCTCGAAACAATAGTTGACTTTTAGGTTTTTTCAGAAGTAGAGGGTTTCAACTAATTAGTCAAGTCCTAGAATATAGGTCAGATAGGGGGTTTTGAGCTAGAAGATTCTCCCTTAGATGATAACTATTTCACTTTTCGGGCCATGATTCTAGGGTTTACAAACTAGGGTTCCTTTCAACAAAATAGAAACTTATGGCTTAGGCATGGGTTTGACTTAGAAAATAACAGAACCAAACAAGCTAATTGCTTTAAATTTACATCAAACCTTAAAATAAATGCATAAACAAGAGAATCCTAATGACATAATGATTGAGCGAGTGTAATTAAACAAGTTCTGAGTAATTTTAGAAGCAAGAAAGTGATTTTACTTATTAGTTTACAAAATGCTGAAAACCCCTAATTTTGTCACTAAACAAGCTTGGAAATCATTGCACAAACTCCTTGAATGTGTAGAATGCCTTTAACAATCTTCAATTGTGCTTTAAAACATGTTTTAATGTCTTTAAAACCTTCCAATTCGGTAGCTCTACGTCTTGTCTGCCATTATGGTTCACTTGTGCAAAACAAAATGACTCATTTTCCTACAAACTCATATTTGAATGTCAACCGCTGGTCATATGATGAGATGGCCAGATAGGAAACCCAAATTTAGTCAACAAAGTTTGAAAAAATTGATTGTATCCCTCAATCATTCTTAACCAATCAAAAACAGGTCAGGTGGACCCAACATCCAAGTCATTTGTGGGCTCCACCCTCTTTTCCATCATTGGGAAAATCCAAGTGGCGTCTCCTTGCTTCCTCGTTGAGAGATGGGAGGCAGATGTGGGTCCCACATGGGATGGCGGGGAATGGTCAAGATTAATTGACATCATCCAACCTTGATCGTCGATCTCATCAAATAGAGTGTTCACTTCCTTCAAATTTTGATGGGTCCCATTGATAAGGGGACACATGTCATCATCTTGCCATCTCATGAGATTATTTTAATGCATATTAAAATCAAGTGGGGGTGTGGGGAATGGTCTAAATGAAGACACATCATTCAATACCCACTGCTGATTTTACCAAAACATATTCACTATTTCCTTTGAAGACGAAAGGGCCCACTACCAAACATGACACATGGTGCCCACCTACCAACCTACCTAATTATTTTAATAGAAAATGATAGAAAGCACAAGGAGTAGTCAAGATTTGATCTTCTAGATCTGATGGCCAACTTAACACTTTATATCTGCACATGCCAATAGTTAGTAACTTAAAAGGGGTCTGAATAGGCAATGATGGGGTAGGGACTTAAGATTTAAGACTGAAACTTTAGGTCAACAATACAAAAAATTAAAAGCCTTGACATTAAGACCATTCAAAAATTAAAATATTTCAACCCACATTACATAAAGCAATATTTTAAATATGATGACAGGTAACAACCAGAACTATTAGGATTAAGGGGCCAATGACAATATGAGTTAAAAGGCACAAGTCATGACTTGAGTGACTAGGAACTAGCAACAAGAGGTCAAGAGTGCAATATAATAATTTCAAAGGGAATAAGACTTAGGATTTTTTGGAAGGGTTCAAGGCACTTATAAACCCTAGAACTGAAAAGTGACACAAACCCTAAGCCCTAGGACATGAAAATAACGAAATTTTGCAAAATTTTATTTGTGAAACACAAATATTTTTAGGGTCTCCACCAGGTATATGGCACACAATTGACAACCCACATACTCCCTAGGGAGGTGCCTTTAAGGATTTATTTTTTTGAGGTGATGTGGCAATTGGGAAATGTAGATGAATTTTTCCCGAATGAGAAGAGAAAGGGAACATTTTTCCCTATATACATTGTGTTTGCTGATTTTGTTATGATAACACATGGATGGAGAAAAATTATGGACAATTACCTCAAGCCCTATGATATGAAGCTTCAGGCATATAAGACCTATGATCCAGAGGGATTTATAGTCTAGTTGATGAAGAGAATCAAAGGAGGGAATTATTTTCATGCACATACAATGCCTAAGGACCTCATCAGAAATGTGTTTGATCTTGATGTCCAAGTAGTTAGGATGAGGAAATGGGGTGTTTTATAAAATTGGAGAGAGTAAGAAGGGTCAAGGAACTTGATTTTCAAGCTTTTTCGGATATTAGTGACCCAATTTTGAAGATTGAGACAATTATGCAAAATTTTGATAAGGTTGTTGCTAATCTAAAAGAAGAAAGGATTGTACAAGATAAGGGGAAGGACCCTATGACATAGGGGGAATCAGCCCTACAACCTTCCAAGAAGGCTCACATTTATTCAAGGAGGAAAAGAACAATAAAAAAATAGTAAGCAATTGCAACTCTTACACAGTCTGAGGAGTCAAAGGTATAATTTCCATAGCAGAAATTACCTCCATTGTCACCAAAACATTCTTCTACTCCAGAAATAATTGAATTGGATTCTATAATTAGAGAAACATCTTCTCTGAGGATTCATTAATAAAAAGGAAAAAGGTTGAAGCTACCAACCTTGTTGATTATCTTGCAGAGGAGTCTGATGATGGGATTGTTATATTTGAGGATAAAATAAGGTAGGGAATGCCATACCCTACAAGAGGTACTGAGCCACAAGCTCTAAACCTTAGGTTAAGCAAAGTTGACCTCAATGGAATAAATATCTCTGAGGATGTAATTTTCTAAGCTTGTGAAAGCTTTATGGGGGATGATGAATTTGTTAAAACAACAGCCTTCAAGGAGTTTATATGGAAAGCTATGAAGGGCGAATATTCCTTGAATGTACAAAAGAAAGCAAGTGAAACCCTAGAGAATCCCCAAGTAATCATTGAAGCTGAGGTTCAAGATGAAATGAGGGCCAAATATTTGAACTTTTCTCTAGTAGAGGGTAGCGCATTGGTAAGAAAGAGTGGAGTATTATTACTCCCAGAATGGGACTTGGCCTCAACCATTGGATTTGATACTATAAGGAGACAAGATTCCCCCATATTCAATAGTGAAGAAGAGGTCGCATTTGCCTTGTAGGGGTCGACCTTCAGTCAGCAATGGGACACTTGCTATTTGGGCTCTAGCCAAAACCAGTAAAAATCCTAAAGTTGCAAAGCCTACCCCAGGGGTCAGAGTGGGATTGATCATAAAGATATTTTTAGATACATCCAACTTGGAGGAAATCACCATGAGTTTTAGTGTGGTATAATTTAATAAGGCTATGCTTGAGTCACTACCAAAAGAAAGAGAGAAATTTAGGACTCAATACAATGAAATGGTGGCAGAATACAACTTGAATCAACAAAAAATGGCACAAACACAAAGATAAATGGCTCCATGGAAGCAACATTTCTAGTCACTATAGCTTGGTACCTCTCATCCCATAAATTTTCCTCCACCTTCTCCAATTATTTCACCACCTCAAACTCAAGATGAGGTTACTCCCACTAAATCTAAGGATGTGCAAACTATACAATCAACTCCTAAAGTGTTAGATGCCCCTCAAATTGAGGAGCTTCCCAAATAAGAGCTGATAGAGAAGCTAAAAAATCATGTATGCTAGATGATCTTGTCCAGCTAAATAATATGAAGATTGTGACAATAGTTCTTGAGCACTTGAATAAAGGAGTAGAGAAAAGAATAATCAGTAATCATGCTAATTATTCTTTAATGTTTGATGCCATTAGAAATCTTGATAGAGATAAGGAGGTTGCTACCCCTTTTATGGATAAGTGGATCCGAAGGTCACAAATACTGAGGGATATGGTTGTTGCATCCTCTCATGATGCAAATAAACCTCCAAAGATTCTTCCAATTCTAAGATTTGTAACTGACATAATTGGTTCTCAAAGGTTCATTGAGCCCTTAGAGGTGAAAATTAGAGAATTGGTTAAGAAGTTTGATGATTGGAATTTCGGCCTCCTTTTAGATATCTTGAATGAGAAGGGTGAAGTTAAGTCACTACAAGAATGGAAAGACTAGGTTGATCAGGTAATAACCTCCTAGGCTAGATTGATATGTCATGGAGTTGATATGGATAATCTAAGGAAAAATATGGATATGATCATGCATACATGGAATTTCCTTGAGGACTTTGACAAGGAGGAAAACCAAGTGGTAGTCAAGTATAGCCCATATAGAACAAAGGAAGACAATATTATGGGATTTGACTGGCCAACGAAGGAAGAATTTGCATTATGGAAGTCCAACTATATTGAAATTTTGGACATATGAGATGTTGTAGGTTAGAAGGGGTGACTACAATTTTTGTTATTGGTTTTTAACAATGAAGTTCAGTGAAGAAAATGCAATACATGGCCTAGAAATAGTACAAATTAGGCCTTGGATATGTCAATGTTCAAATATTGAACTTTCTTAGTTTTAAATGTGGTGACAAGGATTGCATACGTGGGATTACTTTGGTGTGTTCTCTTTTCCACTTTATGATTTTATTCTACAATGGATCATGTGGAATAAGTGCTTAGCTCATGGAAAGGATTATTTTGCATAAACTGAAGGATCGTTTTGGAAGGTGGGAGAATCTTCATCAAAAAATGGAAATGGTTTTTTCCTTATATGAAATTCTCCCTCATATTTGGGAGAATATAACTTCCTTTTGATGTGATGTAATTGTCAAATGAGAAGTGGACATGTGTACATTTTGGCCTAAAGCTTGGTTGCTCCTTCATTTCCATAAGAGGGAATTCATGACAAAATGTACAGGTGGTTGATTGATCATAGAGGAAATTTTGTAATGAAAAAATAGACAATAGTTTAGAGTTTTGTCTTAGGGTTTTGAATCTAATTGATATGGAAATGCAATTTTTGATAACAACACTAGAATTTTAATAGAAAATGGTGCATTATTCAAAGCCATTTCTCCCTTGGTGTATTCATTTCATGAACTATTAATAAAATGATAAAGTTTTTTTTGTTAATCTTCATTGTGTTCCAATGGATGTGTGGTTCTATCCTTATTTTTAATTCAAAGAATTAATAAAATTGCTTGGATGAAGCTATAGGTTCATGTAATTCGAGTATCATGATCTATATAAGAAGTTATGGTTTCCGATATAATGGTATGATGATGCAATGTTATATTGTAGAATATTTGTGGTGCTAAGTGTTAATCTGTTATCCAATTATGCTTGTATTGAGATTGACTACGTTTCCTGGGTTAAGGCACTGATCTGGGTTTTGTATTCATGATGCAATTTCTTGATCATTTAGCAACAAATTAAATTCATAATAAAAAATTCCATTGAATTATAATAGTTAATATTTCATGTGAAAGTTAACCATTCTCATGCTCTAAATGTTGAGTGTTGTAAAGAAGTAGCCAACCTCTTTAAATATTCCATTTATTGATTGATTATATGAGAATTCATCCATTATTTGCAATGTATTCAGTTATTAGATGTATGAATCCATAGCTACATTTTTAGATCACCCTCCCAGGTTTTGTAGAGCCCAAGTGTAGGAGGAAAGAATTGCTACTTTCACTCATTCGTTGACCAATCCCTTTAGGTTGCTATGAATTAGAAGTGGCAATTCCGTAGGCTTCTTTGAAGACCAACTTGGTTCTTAAAAAACATTCAATACAAACCACTACATACATATCTCTTTATCTTTTATTCATATCTTTCCCTATACATACATCTACAAGTAGGGATGTGATCCATCTATTCTACCCCTAACCTAGATGGTATATTTTCAATCTTAAGGTTTGCATGCTCTTTGCAGCAAGTTCCGATAGGATTTTCTTGGTGGTGTTTGCACAAATTATCTTTCCTACCAACACCACCCTCCCTTTCAAAATGTTGAAATCCTCAATTCAGCACTACTTTTCAAGAATAATATCTTTGTATATCTCCTTGATTCTAGCAAATATGTTGTTCCATTTTGTTTTGGCTAAGTGCATCCATTGGGTCTGAACTTGGATTTGCAAGAGTACCCTCTCTACCTCTAAAAGTGTTTGGGGAATATGTATCATCTATGCTAATTATTGTGCCTCCTAGAGAACTCTTGTGATGTGCAAGCCTTATACTTAATATTTCCCTTAATTGGTGGAATCTATTTTGGGTCTTGCCCCCTTGATCCTACAACTGTTGGAATTGGGCATGAAGTGCTTCTATCTATACCCTAGACTATACATTTTTTTATCTTGAAGGGACTTATATTCTATGGATCTCTGAAGTATCTGAACTTCTAGCTATTCCATTTTAGTGTTAATCAAAGTTGTTATTATGTTCCATTATAGAAAAAACTAGTATAGTGCATTCAGGTCTCCTTTAGTATTGTTTAGAGTGCTATTATGAGACTCTAAGGCAGACTGTGTGGTAGCACATTTCTTCCTTTATTCATTTATTTTTCATTTTTGTAATCCACCTAAAGATTTTTCCTCATTATTTTATTTTGTAATCTTGTTTCCTTGATCACCCCATCTACCAAAATTCTCAACTTTCTAGCCAAGGGTTGGGAAGAGTCCCCTTAAAGGTGTGGGAACTTGCTTTGTATGTCTTTTACTATCTCGTCTAGTTGGTTTGAGTTCTCCACGACTCTTCAATATTTCATCCCTTATTGTTTGGTGTAAGATATCCCCTAATTAGAACTTGTGTAATGGTGAGATGCTCCCAATATCCACCTATGAGCCTAAAAGTAGAATTTAGAGTAGTTGTGGAGACACCACTAGTTGGATATACTTTTGTCTATCCAAAAGGTCCTTGATGGATTGCATACAAGATGTTGTGAAGGAGGATGGTGTCTAAAACTATGGAGGAGGACAATATTATTCTTATTTTGAGGTCATTGTTTTATATTTTGCTTCTTCCACACATAACTTTTGATAGGCTTATTTTGTAGCCTCCTTTATTCCCTTTTGGATTGCTTGAGTGATTTTCTATTTCTCTATCATTAATTTATCTAATCTCTTCTTTGATTAGAGCTCTTTTGTCTAGATTTGTGCTATATTTTACTTCTGTAGAGGTGTAATTATAGTAACCAACTCCCTAATAGCTAAATATTTTAATTTCTCCTCCTCCTTAGCCCCATTCTCTATTCTCCTTTTTAGTGTGGTGGTTAAGGAGTTCTATAATTGATCCATTAGGTCCTCCAAATATGTGTTGGATGCTACCATGTATCTAATTATTCCCCTCTCTTTGATCAATTGATTTGGAATTGTCATGTTTTGGTATTTATGGAGGGTCATACACAACATCTCATTGTGGAATAGACCACTATATAATTAATCTTCATCGACTAGTGGGGAAACCTTGGGGATAGTTGTATCCTCTAGGAGATAGATTTTTTCTAGTATTGCTAGTTTCTCCTCCTCTATGTCCACTATTTGAGGGGAGACCTCACTATGTACCTTCTCCTTCCTTTCCTTGGATTTCATCTCCACACTCATTTGTAGGAGGGCATCAATGATTTCCCCTTCTGATTGTTCTTTCTAAGGAGGTGTGGTGGTTAGTATTCTCTTGCTTAGCCTACCACTATCACCTTGTGAAGGCTCTATAGGTGGAGTGCCGATATGAAGCCTTTCAAACCTCTCAGGAGTGGATGTACTTTTCACCTCTATCTCCTATTTTGGTAAGCCTCATTTCTCATATAGTTTCTCTTGGTTTTTTTGACATGTTCTTCTAATTTACTTTTAGCCAGGTTATCCATATACTCTTTTTAAGTTATGAACATCTTTTCTTGTAGGTCCTTGAGAAGGATGAGGAGTGTGGAGGCATAATTATGT